>JAUPMG010158319.1:0-10869 GCA_031762675.1 Pachysandra terminalis | reverse complement strand
TCCTCCTCTTTGGCTGTAGATGTGGTTGAAGTTTTGGGAGCTCCATTGCTAAGTGTGTCTATTATATGAAGGTCTGATTCAAGATGCTCACAACTGGGGGTTTGTTCGAGTTGTTTCCTGATAAGGCCTAAAGAAAGTGAAAGATAAAACATTCATTTCTTTGATTCTAAAGAAAGAAGGGGTGACAGTATCAAAGACTTCACGCTTGTTAGCTTGGTAGGAAGTTTCTATAAGATCCTTTCTAAACTCTTAGCAAATTGATTGAGGAAAGTTTAATAACGTGATTTCATAATCTCAAACGGGCTTTGTTGATGGGAGGCAGATTTGGGATGGTATCCCGACTGCCAATGGATGTTTGGATACAAAGATAAAAGAAGGCGAAACTAGGCTAATATGCAAGCTGGACATAGAGAAAGCGTATGATCACGTGAATCAAGACTGTTATTTTTCCATGATGAGGCGGATGTGATTTGGTGCTAGATGGAGAAGTTGGGAAAGATGTTTGTTTCTAATCTCTCAATCTCATTGTTGGTGAATGTTATATCAACACGATTTTTAAGACATACAAAGGTCTCAAGGAGACCCCTTTCTTCATTTATAGTTATCATAGTGACTGGGGCTCTTAATAGGCTGCTTTAGAGGGCAATCAATCATAATTTGTTAACAGGCATCACTACTGAGAGAGGTGGTCTATGTATTTCACATCTCCAGTTTGTGAATGATACTCACATTTTCAATGGAGAATCACGATTACAATTGCAGGTACTTAGATATATTCTATTATGCTTTGAAGCAACTTCGGAAGCAAGTGGGGAGGTTGTGAACTTGGAGCCTCATTGTGAGTTTTTGGGCTATAGGGAGGGTCATCTCTGAACTAAATTCTTGGACATTCCCTTAAGAGCAAGTTACGAGAGCACATCTGTTAGGGATGTTGTAGCCTGTTGTGGAGCGCTTGGAAAAGGAAACTTGGAGATGGAGTTGGAAGTGTGATTATTTGCCAAAGAGGCATGGTTACGCTCATCAAAAGCACTCCAATGAACCTTCCTACCTATTTTTCATCTACCCTAAAATCCCTGGCTTCAGTTGCAAATAGGATTGAATGGTGACAAAGAAATTTTTTTGGAATGGGATGGAAGGGGAATGTAAGTATCACTTGGTTAATTGGAGGCAGATTTGCAAAACACGAAAAGTAACAGGACTAGGATTAAGATCTCTTAGAAGGTTCAACTTAGCTTTTCTGGGAAAATGGTTGTGAAGTTTTAAGAAGAGGGATAGCTTGTGGAGAAAAGTGGTAGCAGCAATGTACGTCCATATGGGAGTTCACTAGGTATTGGGACCCTGGCTTTTGCAGAGGTACTTTTGGGGTTGGTTTGTGAAAGGCCATAGTTACAGCTTACAGGTGCAAATACTTTCTGGAGTCATATCCACTATTTTGTTATGCAGATGAGATGCTGGGAGGATATATATTGTGTGGCAATATTCCTCTGTTGCAAATATGGATGTGGTAGCCAAGAATGGGTTGCAGGGTTTGTGAAATACTATTTAGGCAGGGTCAAGAGATTTCATAGAGTATTCCCCGTAGAAGACCCCTCTTTGACTGGGAAGTGGAGTTGATAGCAGATTTGCTTTCCTTGCTCAATTTGGTGAAGGTGGGTGATGGAATAGACACAAGAAAAGGGAGAGAGAATAGTGGTTTGATTTTTATTCAGTCGTTGTTTCTAGCGCTAGTTCAAGAAGTTTGAGTTTTTCAAGCTGGGTTGGAAATCTCTATCCCATCGAAGGTGACTTTTCTTGTGGACAGTCTCTCAAAAAAATCCTCACCATTGATCATCTTATGAGTAGGGGTTGGTTGTTACCAAACATATGTGCTATGTGCAAAGAGGCATTGGTATCAATGGTACATCTTCTTCTTCACTGCAAAATAGCATATATTTTGTGGGCCTCTTTCTGCAGGAGATTATATGAGCTGGTCACATCTGGATCTGGGAGAAGCTCTTTGTGCTTGGGGGTAGAAAGAGAGAGTGAATGAGGTCTTCTTTGGGCTATGGCCTAGCTGCAGTTTACTGGACTATTTGGTGGGTATGGACTAACAGAATTTTTTAGGGAAAGGAGAAACATGGGAACTCTATCTTCAGAAAAGGCAACCATCATATTATTTGGTTGGGCTTCTTCTCTGCCTGAGTTTATAGATGCACGTCTTTCAAGGTTTATAAATGATTAGGGAGGCCTTTCAGTTGTGTAACTAGGATGGGGAGCGTTGTCTGTACTTTTGTACTGCCGGCCTATTATATACTCTTGGTGTACAGATGGCTCCTGCCACTGTACTGAATTACATATTAATACAATATCTTATTCCACTGTATAAAAAGAAAAAAAAAAGAATGTCTTGTCATATTTATTTTTCATATGCTGGGAATCAAAAGAATCCTGCAAATTGTCAGCCAACTGTCCTTCCATTTGACTACAATGGAAAAATTTGCAAACAATTTTTGTTGTTGTTGACTAGATTTTCCTGCTGAGAATTAACTCATTTATAGGTGGGCGAAAGGTACTTCTGACAGTAATTCAAGATCATAGAAGTTCTTACTTGTCAGTTCACAGACATTTAGAATCCCAAAGGGAAGAATTTATTTTTTCTGTATAATATACTTGTGGATAATTTCCCATTAAGCAGGTCTTTATACTTAAAGCTTTCCTGATCCAACTACTATAACCATCCAAAATTGTTCTCTTCAATTTTCTCTTTTGGACACTAGTTGTGCTAGTCTGTTTTTACTGATATTAACAAGCCACGACATTGCCAATCATATCTTTAGTAATTGGCAACTAGATATTTCCTTTTTTATTTCTTGGAAACTTGGACGTAATAACTGTAGGTGGCGTTTTAGGCAATACACTACATGTTGCAAAGAGAAGCCTACGTGTCCGCTGGATAAGAAAAATGGTAGAGAAGGTAGATCCATGTATAAGCCTAACCTGCAGTGCAACAGCCATTTCTATAGTGTTGCTCGAACCGGGTTGGAGAGGCCGGGTCAGTAGGTAGGTGATGGCAAGGAGCCGACAACAGAAGATGCACAAACAAGTATAGATGGTGAAGAACTCCTAGCTTGATCGATCCAAAAGGACTTGGAAATTTCTTGTAGAGAAAATCTCTAGGCTGAGATTCTTTTTAGGTCTTCAAGCTAAGGGTTCAAGGCTGAAAAAGCTAAGTCTGGAGGTGAGCTTTCTTTCGGGCAGAGTCTAATGCTCAAGTGTGTTATAGTTGTGTAGTAGTGTCCATGCATTAGCCACTCATGGCTTTATATAGGCATGGGCAAGCCATAGGATGGTGACACTTGTCACCATCTCAGCCATTCTTCCATTTTGTAACTCCTTTCCCATAATGGGAGGAGTTACTTTCTTTTGTAACTCTCATCATAATGGGAAAAGGTTAATGCCTTTCCTTAATTATCTTGTAACTCCCACCATAATGGGAGAAAGCCCTAACTCATATTAATGAAATCCTTTGATTGGTCAAGCTAATTTGACTTTCACTTTTTGGTGTGCCGATTCGATCCGTCAACAACTTGTTTATCGTTTGTCGGCTTTTTGATTGGTGTGCCGGATTCACAACGGGCCGCCGCCGCTGATACCCATGCCCTTGGCCGCCACACCTTAAGCACCACTAAACCCCCTAGAAGTGGGCTTTCATTCGTGATGGAGATCTCCTCTCTGCAAATCCAATATCAGATAATAACTTATTTAATCAACATTCACTGGTGCCTCCGGGCCCTTCTGGCATAATAGCTGTCTTCTTGTGTAAAGTAAGTATTTCCAAATTGGTAAGTTCCAGATCTCAGAATTTTGGGGTAACCACTCCACGAGATAGACCACATTGAAAAACGGCCAATGGGAGCTTTCGGGCTTGAACCGCACCCGAATCGAACTCCGGGAGCGTCCGGCGTAAACCAAAGTTCATGCTAGAACTTCCAACGGGTACAAGGGAGGGCGCCCACCCTGTACAGACCCCTTGGGCTCCCCGGTCAATGGGCCCACAAGGAGCCCGACACATCCCCGATAGTGGGGATGTGTTGCTTTTCCATTTTTGAGTCTTCCTTGGGCTATTTTTAGCAGTTTTGCTCTTCACGCCAAAACTTTTGTCATAAGACTCATAACATGATTTGTCTGTCCAATGGTCCAATAGTCTGGCCAGTGGTCTAATGGTTCTGCGTAACTACACTTGAAGCTCCGGTTTGATCCAAAATGGTCAAAGCCCACAAGTGCCATTCATGCCAGTTGGGCGATGACAGGGATGCTGATATGGCAAAAGGTATCGCCACATCATCGCCCTTAATGACATGGCATGCTTTCCAAAAATGACTATCAACAATAACTAGTGGGTTCCATTCCCTGTACTTGTCACACACATCCGAGCATGTGGGTGCTATGTTTTTTTATTGAATCTGGCAGAGGGTAAGCGTTTCACACTTGTTATCTGTTCAATTATGTCGAGTGAAGGGACAGATAGAAAATTTCAAAACCACAGAAGAAGACCACAAATGTTTCTCTGAATACATTAGGTCTGACTTTGTTAAGTGGGTGCCAATAGGAGTAATTTTCTACAATTTTTACTCTGAATTTTGTCATAAATTAATATAGTTGAGGTTTATAACTAATAAAAATAGAACTATATTTGAGGTTATCTCGCTAAGGACATGTGCCTAGTATGGGTATGAGACCAATCGATTTACTTGCTTAACCCAAAAATCTCAGGTTATAGGATGCTGCTATATTCCTCAGATAGATCTTCCCAATAGTATTTTTAAATCCCAAAAATCTCAGGTTATAGGATGCTGCTATATTCCTCAGATCTTTCCAATAGTATTGTTAATTTAAATTTTTTTTTTTTGTTTAAAAACTTTAGTTTTTTATTCTTTTCTAAATATGTTCATTTGTATTTGGCTTAGTCAGTTCAGGAGCCCATGCCCATGTTATCTCAATTAGCTATTTTATTTCTTTCTCATTTTTTAATCTTCACAGCTTGTGCTTATCCAATGGGACTAAATGCTTTGAGATTTTGTACATGTATTTCTTTTTTCTTTTTGATAATTAAAGTTGAATATATACATACATATATTATTATGAAATTGGGTCAAGTCTATTCACAAAATGTACAAGTATGAACATCCGATAGGATGTGAAACAAATCCCATTCTCCCCCACCCCACGTATTCACAAACTCTGTAAAGCAAACATGAAAAAATTCTGGAAAAATCCTCGCCCATTGAAAATGTAGTGACAAGATTCTTCTTCCTCCACCTCCTTTCCTTCAAACACCCTACTTCTTGCTTTCCAAATAGATCAGAAGATGAAATGTGGGCATAGATTCCAAAAGTTATCTCATCTAGACTCATGCTTCCTCCGTTCCCAAACCGTCAAAAGACATTTCAGATGTTCCGGCATTGCCCACGCTACTCCAAAACCAGCCAAAAAGAAAGTCCACAGCCCCCTTGCCACCTCACATTGTAATAAGAGTTGGTTTACCGACTCCGCATCCTTTTTACACATATAAAACCGATTAGGGATAACCCAACTTCTAGATATAAGATGGTCGATCGTTAAGATCTAATTATGAGCAGCCAACCATACAAAGAAAGTCACCGTAGACGGACATGGCACCTTCCAAATCAAGCGAGCTGATGACTCACCAATATAGTTAGGGGAAATAACCTCAATAAAGGACCTCACAGAAAAAGACCCATTGCTTTCTCACCAACATCTCTTATCATGGCCTTCAACTAATCTAACTCCAGCCAATTCCGCCATAAGTGCATCAGCTGAATCCACTTCTCTATCAAACAAGGCTCTTTTGAACCTTAGATTCCAACCATACCCATTACGTGCCCAGTTGCCCTTTGGATAATGTTGCTGATCCATTCACCTTTGCTTAGAGTGACCAAAAACAGGTCATTGTATTTTATAGCAAAGGGAATGTTACCACACCACCGGTCCTCCCAAAACCTTACCCGATTCCCCCAACCCACCCTAAATCTGATTCCTCCCAAGAAATACTTTGAAATGATCCATATTGCTTTCCACCAACTCACTCCGTATGATGATCTAATAGCCCCCATCTCCCATCCTCCATAACATCTCTCCAAAGGCTACCCACTTCCTCCCTAAATCTCCACCACATATCAGATATTACTTTCATTTGTCTATGCATGATGTCGAAGAAGTATTGAATTGCGACTTAAATATGTGAAGCAGTATTTTGTGGGTGATGGAATGGTGATTTGGTCAGTTGGTTTCTACTAATAGTGGTTATAAACTTTTATTATGATTGAAAGGTTCTGAACTTATAATCCTTGACAATGGTTGAAAATAGCCACCATGGGTAGAGTAATACTGTTGTTTCAAATATTGTTGTTCTAGCTGCATTTAAGGTTGATCCTTAAAAATAAAACTGCATATTTACCACAATGTGGTATATTCATAGTTGATAATCTTATAGTTTTCTCTTGATTCAAGTCTTACATGCTGTATATTTACTTGTATGAACAGGACAATTTGAAATTGATGGATGACATGGCTGCTCTAAGACCAACAATATTTTGCAGTGTTCCTCGGCTATTCAACAGGATATATGCTGGGTAATATCATGGTTTAGTAGCACAAAACTATCATGGTTTAGTAGCACAAAAATTAATCATATGATTGAAATTTGCATAATTCTGGGTAATATCATGGTTTAGTACCACATAAATTATTCATGTGATTGGAATTTGCTTAGTAATTCAGCTGGATTTGATTCATCTGTTTCTTTCATCATTGCAGCATCACAAATGCTGTGAAGACATCTGGGGTGCTAAGGGAAAGGCTTTTTAATGCTGCCTACAGTGCCAAGAAGCAAGCGATAATGAATGGTAAATAATATTAAATACTTGAGGTGTTTTGCATGAAAACATGACACGTTCCTTTAACTTCATTGCTATATGACCATGATATCTATGCTTATTATTTTGTAAACCTAGATAATTTCTGTCTCCATCATTTAAAACTAGTTTTATTTTTATTTTTTTATTGCTTTCCCTTTAATTTTAATGTATGTTATTAGTTTATTAAGTTCTCATATTTCTCCACCCCGGCAGGTGTTATTTTTCATTTTACAGTAAATTTGTACTAATTTCTACAATATTTGCAGCTTATTACAGATCACACTAGCAAATATAGGTATCTACATGTAACATTAATATTTTAGGTATCTATGAATGCACACATCGATATTTAAATCAGTTGTTTATTCTCTGATTATATTTCTAAACTTATATTTATATTTCTTCTCTTGCTGAAGTGATTCTCTAGAATTTTTCAGTTCTGTACTGTTTTGTTTTATGATGTATATTTGATGCTTTCGGTAATCATTGAGTGTGTTACATATGACTGTTTCAGGAAGGAATCCATCACCCATGTGGGACAGGTTGGTATTTAACAAAATAAAGCAAAAGCTTGGAGGACGGGTCCGTTTAATGGTTTCAGGTGCCTCACCTTTGTCTCCTGATATCATGGATTTTTTGAGAGTGTTAAGTTGATTCTTTCTTGAGCATGAAGCATGCTTGCTTATTATAAATTCTGTGGTCTCTGTTGTACATGAGATTAATTTGGAACTCCCAAAAATAAACATATGGATTAATTTACAGATGCTTTGGTGGTCGAGTAGCTGAAGGATATGGAATGACTGAGACTTCTTGTGTTATAAGCTTCACGGATGAGAGTGACAACTTATCTGGTCACGTTGGATCTCCTAATCCTGCTTGCGGTAAGCTGTTAACTTATGACTTGTAAGAGTAGGATAGATTTATGGCATGCCTGATTGAATAGTTCTACAAGTCCGACCTCTACATTATCCAACTTTATAGTCCTCATTATCCAACCTTCCCACCTATTACCTGTTTTTGTTTAGAGTCCCAGTTAGGTTGGCCAAGATGATTGAAAAAATTTGAAGGGATTTTGCCTGGGAAAAAGTGGAGCTTATAAAAAAAGACTTCTTGATAAAAAGATATATAATTTGCAAAAAGGTAAGGATTAAGGGGAGCATAACTTGCAGAACGTTTTGGTTCGGAACTCTGCATTATTGGGTAAATGGTTATGGAGGTTCAATACAGATAGAAATTCTATGTGGAAGTGATATCTATCAAGTATGACAGATAGCAATGGTTGGGACAATAATCTCGTGTTAGATTATACAATGCAAGTCCTTGGAAGGCTATTTCCTCACTTGCTCCCTTGCTCTATCAGCATGTAAGGAGCGGCTTTTGCATCCATTTCTGGCATGATATTAGTGGAGGGAATCAGCCCTTCTTTCTCGTTTTCCTCGGTTGTCCAACCGTATTCATTACAGAAATTCATTCATGCCCGATGTTCTTTCTTTTTCCTCCATCGGATTGGTCTGAAACCTTGATTTTAGAAGGGATCCAAGACCATCGAAATTGGGAGAACTAGCAAGTTTTTCTGAGTCCCTGAAGAATGCTCTTTTTTCTGCATTCTCCTCAAGGACAGGTGGCGACCCTCTAGCTTCTTTCTCTACCATTTTTTTATGGAAGTCACATGCTCCGTCTAGAGCTAGGATCTCTTTTTGGATCTCTATTCTACACACACACACACACACACACACACACACACACACACACACGTGATATCTTGCAAGAAAAGACGAAAAATTGAGCACTACCCCACATTTATGCATCATGTGTAGAGAACTTGGCAAATGAGCTGGCCGACAGGTTGGCGAGAAGAGGAGTGGATAGACGGAGTTTTTCAATGGTGTACTATTAGATGAGATGCTTGGAAGTGGAGGGTGATATTCTACTGAGGAATTTTACTAGTTTCACTTTGTGTGTTTAGTTGTATTTTTTCTACCTTTTAGTTGCTTCTTATTGCTGTCCTTGGACAGAAAATCCACGTACTTGTCTGTATATTCCTTCTTTTTCATGTTATATATATATAAACAATGTTATCTTAACATTATCCATTAGAAAAGGCTTTTCAAATCCGATGTTATTTGTGAGCAGCATAGTGGATTAGTTTGACATCTAGCATGTTTTGTACATCAGATTAAGTTGACACGTGCACATACACTTGCTACATGTGTATTGTTTAGCAACTAATTCTCCAGCTACAAGAGTAAAGGTTGCTATTCATTGTATGTATACACCATATATCGGCTGTTTATTTGTTATTTTATTGAGTAGTTTTCTCATTTAGATGACAAGCTCTTAGGTATATTTACTAAGATAGGGTTCTATACTATTAAGCTTTGTAGTGCTCGATTGAATTCTTATCTATCATGAATTTTGGTAGTTGGATGGATGTGGTGTTTTTTCTTGAGGAATGATCAAACATTTGGATGGTGAAGATTTGATCAGGATTACTTTTAAGACAAGGGGACCAATCATGTGGGACTAGTTGAATGGAAGGTAGGAACAGTCTACCTTTGTACATTGTTATCCTTATCACTTAGCTCCACACATGCTCACATTGGTGGATATAGCAAGATTGTCTTTAGTTTATGGCAATTGATATCTTCTTCATTTGTTTCTATATGTAGTTTGCTTCAAATTTTTATTTTTTTTGTGTGATGTAGCAGTTCAAAGTTGTTCTTTGTGACTAGCTTTGTTTCTGTGGAAGGTGTAAAATGTCTTGTTGGGGACCAGGCTAGATGTTTGATTATGATCAATCTTTGAAACTATTTTACTACCAGAATCAGTAGATTTTAATAGATTTATAGTACAAAGTTCGGTTCTCAAGAAAGGGTGATAACAGAAATTAGGGGTTGATGTCTGGATCCTTTACCTTACCATATCTTTCTTCAACTTGAGTGTGGGATATGTGTCTGGCACTTCAAATCTTTGTCCAATTTGTATATGGACATTTTGTTACCTGCATACCCAAATCTCATGCACCCAATTAAGGGGTGATTTACAATGACTACAGTTAGTATTCTCTTGTATAACTTTAGTACATTATTACATGTGGACTTTTATGTATTATTTCAAGTTTATAAATTGTTTTATTTTATTGTCTAATGTTTTCTTCACTGAATATAAATAATGGAGTATATAGCCAGCATCTTTATCTGGAAACTATATTTTTATTTTTTATTGAGCTATGTGTCCCAGCATCTTTATCTGAAAACTATATTTTTATTTTTTATTGAGCTACGTGTCCATGTACTCCTACTTGACAGGCAGGCTCTTTGTAATCAAGTCCCTGTATCCTAAGATATGGGATTCAGACAGATTGAACATTTAACACACCATATCTACCTGCACTCAAGACCAGTACTGAGTCCATGCAACATAGGAATGTGGTAGGAATAATAATAGATATTGACATGAAGGACGGTATTAAATGTTAAGAGAATTTTAATGGTTCACTAACAGTGAAAGTACTGTTAAGGTAGGATATAATTGACACTATTCTTTTCCTTAGTTTATCAACAATAGAAGTAGTGCTGGGGTAGGAGATAATTAACAGTATTAATGTGTATAGACCCCAAATACGCAGTTTGCAAGTCAAGAAATCTCCACAAAGAGAGGATATATAGGGACTTTACTGGACATGTGAGAGAATATGGAAGTAGTTATGAGGAGATGGGGTTTTGGAGAGATGAAACTTGCAAATGGTCATTTCAATGCAGACGATGAAAATCTGAATTATTTTCATTTTGCTAAAAGGAACTAATCGTTTTGTGCAATTGGTGTGTCTAGTCCTTGGACGTTTTTGTTCATGATGTGTGTTTCTCTCAGCCATGTCTTCTTCTTTTTTCTTTTTCCTGCTTTTTTCAGAAATAAAGCTTGTGGATGTTCCTGAAATGAACTACACCTCGGA
>JAUPMG010158308.1:0-10869 GCA_031762675.1 Pachysandra terminalis | reverse complement strand
GGATTGGAACTCTAATCCCGCAAGAACTCTCCCAAAGAAAACTCCAAATCTCGGCTTTATTTTCGGACTGCCCAGAATAGCCCCCTTGCGACTCGATTTCGACCCAGAAAACATTGGAATTGGAATGTGGATATTAAAGCCACAGTTGTAGATCTTATTTATATCTTTCCAACGGGACGACAATCACCTCAATCGGAATGCAATTGAGGGAGTTATGGCTAAACTACGGAAACCTGCTCTGTGACGTCTCTGACGGATATCATGCGCTCGATCTCAAATTATTGCGATCGATTGCACAGTGCAGTTCTAGACTTTTCTGGGCTGATCTTTGACTTAGTCTTTTGGGCTTCTCTTGGGATTTCTCCGTGGGCTTCCTCATTGGGCTTCAAGGTGTAATTGGCATGGTTTTTGGGCTTTGATCATCTCCTCTTACGACCCTTGAATCTTGATCTAATTGAGGCTTTAATTGACTTGATTTAGGCCCATATTCTCCTCTTCATCACCAACAATGAAAAACAAGATAAATGCATTAATTCATTCACATAAATATATCTCTAAGACTAATAAGCATCAGTAATAAGTCTAAAAGTGCAAGTGTTACACACTTATCAAGATTGTTGACTTGGTTCTTGCCAATGTGAAAGGTATGGAGATGATTGAGAAAGAGGAAGGCTTGGGTTCTAGTAAAAAGGGAAAAATGGAGGTTCAAGAATTCCCTAGATTGTTTAGAAGGGTGAAAGGAACATTTAGGTAGGGTTTTAAGTGAAATGGGGGATATACACCAAGCAAAAAGGGTGAAATAAGGTGTTGTGGCCTCAGTATCCCCATGTTGCCAGTGTGCCGGTGGGTGTTGACCAAGGTGCCGACGCCCAAAAAATCTCACAAAAATTTATGTTTTTAAATTTGTATATTTAAGAATTTCTCTTCTTCAATTAAATTACCCATACTAATTATCTTATAAGTTGGCCAAATTTCAGCCAAGTTCATTTAGAATCACATCCTAGATTACGTCTAAACTTGACATTACACATCACACTTATAATTACTTGAAATCATTCACTAGACTCACATCTGAACCAAATTCACATCACATTTCAAACCACATCTTTCAATTTTCTGGAAATTTTTATAAGCCATTAGTGCACTAATTTTCATTAAAGATTCCAAATAATTTTCTTTTCTTTTAATTCTCGCTTTATTAATCCAAATTTTCTTCTGGTTATCCACCCTTCATGTTTTGGGAATAATCCCTCATAAATAACTTATATCATGTCTTTTATCATTTCTTAATAATTATGCTAACAGACCTTCCTTTTCATAAATTCTAGGGATAAATGTATTTGCAACTACATCGTCCCTTATATTTATGGTCAGTGTTAGGATTTTACATATTTACATAGGATTTTGCATGCAACAACTAGTAAGTTTCTGGTGGTCAAGTCCTATTGGACTTCCCAACTCAGTATGCTCTCCACACATTACATCCCTAAACTTCAATCCTTAGATATTCAGAAATGGTGGCCTTACCATCCTTCAGTATACTTTGAAAAGTATCCTTTAAGGTGCACAAAAAGGAAACAACATTCATTCTCTTCCTCACATATCTATCACTTTAATATCCTATTATTCATGTAGGCAAACAACCCTACAATAAATACACAATTTTCCTAGTTCAAGTTTCTATGTTTCTCCTTCCTAGTTTTAGATTTATAAGTGATTCCTAGGTTCGCTAGTCTTCTAATCCCAACCGACTCAAAAAACTTAGGTAAAACCTGAGCTGAAAAACTTGTCGAAAAACCACTACTCTGAATCAGTAACCTTTGCTTTAATACCAATTTGTGACGCCCCAAAAACCTGTGACACAAATCCCTTTGTGGGCAGTACAGATCTCGAGATGATACCATCGGGTTCCAACCATGGAACACGGATCACGGTATCTGATTTGCTTAATTTCCATAGAGTTTAATCACACTTCTAAGCTTTCATTTCATGTATTTTTATCTTATTTGCATTAAAATATAGTGTCATTTCCCTCATCTTGGGTATTTTGCGTAGGAAGCATCATATTGGAGCAAATAGAGCACATTGGTGTGAAAGAGGAGAAAATAGAAGAGGGTCAAGGTTTCCATATGTCCCTAGCTTGATTGATGTTCAATATTTGTGAAGACTTGCTCCACAAGAAAGGAAGTTTCCTATTTTCAAGTTTGGAAAGTTACCTTCTAGAAATTTACTGAACAGATCTTGGTAATTTGGCCATAAGTTAATCTAGGAAAGTACAAATGCCATGATTTTGGTGGCCCTGGAAGGATAATAAGTAGAGAAACAATTTGTATGAAGACACTAAAGCCCAACTCGATCATTTTAAAGGTCCAATTGGCGGTACAAGAGGGAACTCGTAAAGTTTCCTGTTCTGAAGCAATCAAGGAAAAGTTACTATTTTCTTCAAGGTTTCCCTTTTGTAACTGGAGCGAACGGTTGGGAGTTCTAATGTCATGACCCGATTCCAGGGTATACCCCTCAAGGGTTACCTGCTAGAATCCGGCGACTTAACTTTCACCCCCTCCACAGGAGGTGGCAAACAAGTGAATAACAAGAGACAAATCTAAATAATAAATAAATTCTAGATGTGTCTTACCGGGATCATTACTAACCAATTACAAAACTGAAGCTTCTACCCAAGCCCACCAGCTATCAATCAGAGTAAGTAGCAACCTGAAAAGATATATCAACGAGGGTAAGTTGTAAAGCCGTGGGTAAACTTACAATAACCGGGTATTTACTCAGAAACACAAACCAGTAAGATAATATGGAATACCTTATAGATGGATTATGATAATTCATAATAGTTCTTGACCTCTATGCCATTATGTTCTAACTTTCTCATGAAGTAGTTTATGATTATGATGAGAGTTCAGTACATGTATCTATGCAATTCAATTTATAATTCTATTATGAGTCATTGGCTGCATCTAACCAATTCCTATCCTCACGTTTAAATATTCTACTAGTTGTATGTACTTCACTATATAGTCTTCATTGTACAGTTAACTTCTTGAAATTCAAGTCATGTTAAGTTATTATCCAACATTAATCAACTGAACAGTTTAACTCTAATACCAGAATAATTCTTGCCAATTAATACCTCATTAACATCTACAGTGTATACATAAGCTACTCTTATAAACTACATTATCCAATTCTAATAGTAATCTGACTTCTACATTAACATCTACAAGTAACGACCTTAAATATTCGCTAACTAACAATTTAATCAAGCATAACATTTCATTCAACACACTATGCAGTTCTCTCATTCATACTCACTAGGATTGGTAACATGCATGCTAGTCTACTCTCAACTACATACTAATGTGATGTAGTATGTTCCATGCTCAATCTCAAGAGAGTCAAATATGGGTCACAATTCATAACACAATCGTAATCACATGATACACATGCTAATGTTTTTGTTATGATCACTAATATGATGTAGTATGTTCCATGTAATATCTTAAGTAAATGGAGAATAAAAATACGAGGACAAATAAGCTATTATCTGAAAGCCAGGCTGCCTTGAGGGCTAGTGCTGAAGAACCCAAACCCTGAAGACCAAATTCATAGCGTAACCCATCTTCCCTAGGCATGGCCTATCCAACCCATCTTACTCATCATGCCAATAAGCACGGTTGCATAATCAGTATTCCTATAATCACATAAAATAGGAATATTTTGGGTTTAATCCTAACAAAACATTGTCCGGCTATGTTTTATTAAAATTAATTATAAACTTTAAATCCGATTTAATAATAATCCTCCTAATCATGCAACTATCAAACAATCAAAGTAAAGACCCAAAAATCAAGAGATTAATACCATAAACAAAAGTAGAAGAATTTACATCAATACTCCACAGGGAGTTTAGCTACTCATAGAAGGCTGGCCTAGGCTTCCCACATCTGTGTAGAAGTTCACCTCCAAAAGAAAATATCTGCTCCTTACTTCTTCTCCAACTCGCTATGAATCCCCAAGAACAAGAATTAAATCTATATTAAGATTATTGTGTGTCTCCAAAAGGAAATTAGATGTCCCTATATATAGATAAAGCAATCCCAAAAAGATTGGAACTCTAATCCCGCAAGATCTCTCCAAAATCTCGGATTTATTCTCGAACTGCCCAAAATAGCCCCCTTGCGACTCGATTTTGACTTGGAAAACATTGGAAGTTGAATGTAACTATTAGATACAAAGTTATAGATCGTCAGTTTATCGTTTCGTCGGGATCAAAATAACCTCAATTGGACTTAAATTGAAGGAGTTATGGCCAAAATACGAAAACCTGCTCTGTGCTGTCTCTGACGGATAACATGCGCTCGATCGCAAAATATTGCGATTGATCGCACAGTGCTTTTCTGGGCTGATCTTTGACTTGGTATTTTGGGATTCTCTTGGGTTTTCTCCATGGGCTTCCTCCTTGGGCTTCAAGGTGCAATTAGCATGGATTTTGGGCTTTGATCATCTCCTCTTACAAACCTTGAAGCTTGATCCAATTGAGGCTTTAATTGACTTGATTTAGGCCCATATTCTCCTCTTCAACACTAACCCTGCGAAACAAGATAAATGCTTTAATTCATTCATATAAATATATCTCTAAGACTAGTAAGCCTCAGCAATAAGTCCAAAAGTGCAATTGTTACACACTTATCAGAATGCCTTCTGAAAAGATTGGTCTAAGAAGCTTGATGATGAACTATGGGCGTTCCTGACAGCATTCAAAACACCAATTGGAATGTCCCCTTACCGACTTATCTATGGAAAATCTTGTCATCTTCCAGTGGAACTAGAACACAAGGCATATTAGGCAATGAAAACTTTTAACTTTGATAATGAGGCCGTAGGGAACAAGAGGCTTCTCTAACTAAATGAGATGAACGAATTTCTGCTCGATGCTTTTGAGAATGCTCGAATTTAAAAAGAAAGAATAAAGAGGTGGCATGATAGGCACATTCAAAAGAAGGAATTCGTTGTTGGTCAGAAAGTTTTACTCTACAACTCTGGATTGAGACTATACCCAGGAAAGCTTCATTCCTGTTGGTCCGGTCCTTTCACTGCTGTCAATGTCTATCCTCATGGAGCTGTAGAGATTCATCATGACACCAAGGGCACGTTCAAAGTGAATGGTCAGAGATTAAAGCCTTTTGTAGATGGAGACTTCAAGAAACACAAGTCCTATATACTAAACCCTTCAAAATGAAAGATTGCACCAAGTCAAGCTAATGACTATAACAAGTGCTTTTTGGGAGGAAACCCAAGTGTTTTAAACTTTTGATTTTTGTTCTGTTTTCTTTTTCGTTATTCCTTTCAAGTAAATTTCTTTTTTTTTTTCATTTTGTTCCTGGTTTGGCTAGTTGGGGGTCTCTCAAGTTCGTCAAAGTTGCATCTTCAAGTTGACCTGCCTCTGCAAACCTGTGGAGTATTTCTTTTCCCTATCTTTGTTTTATTTCTTTTCTTTAACATTGAGGACATTGTTTGATTTTTGTTTGGGGGTAGGGGAATGGAAATTTCGTTTTCAATTAACAAAAAATTAAAAAAATGTGATTAATTTTTTGAGAAAGCAGATTTTCACTAGGTTTGGAACTCCAAGAGCAATAATTAGTGGCGGAGGGAAACACTTTGGCGAGAGGCAAATTGAGGCCCTTTTGAGCAAATATGGCGTTACACATAGAGTTGCCACCCTTGTCATCCACAAACAAGTGGTCAAGTTGTGGTGTCAAACCGAGAATTGAAATGCATCGTGGAGAAGATGGTGAATGCCACCCAAAAATATTGGTCTAAGAAGCTTGATGATGCACTATGGACGTACCGGATAGCATTCAAAACACCAATTGGAATGTCCCCTTATTGACTTGTCTATGGAAAATCTTGTCATCTTCCGATGGGACTAGAACACAAGGCATATTGGGAAATGAAAACTTTGAACTTTGATATTGAAGCCGCTTGGGAGAAGAGGCTTCTCCAACTAAATGAGATGGACGAATTTCAGCTCGATGCATGTTAGAATGCTCGAATTTTCAAAGAAAGAACAAAGAGGTGGCATGATAAGCACATTCAAAGGAAGGAATTCGTTGTTGGTCAGAAAATTTTACCCTACAACTCTAGATTGAGACTATTCCCAGGAAAGCTTCATTCCCATTGGTCCGGTCCTTTCACTGTTCTCAATGTTTATCCTCATGGAGCTGTAGAGATTCATCATGACACCAAGGGCATGTTCAAAGTGAATGGTCAGAAATTAAAGCCTTTTGTAGATTGAGACTTCAAGCAACACAAGTCCTCCTATATACTAAACCCTTCGACATGAAAGATTGCACCTAGTCAAGCTAATGACTATAACCATGCACTTTTTGGGAAGAAACCCAAGTGTTTTAAACTTTTGATTTTTGTTCTGTTTTCTTTTTCGTTATTCCTTTCAAGTAAATTTGTTATTTTTCATTTTGTTCCAGGTTTGGCTAGTTGGGGGTCTCTCAATTTCGTCAAAGTTGCATCTTCAAGTCGACCTTCCTCTACAAACATAGGGAGTATTTCTTTTCCCTATCTTTGTTTTATTTCTTGTCTTTAACATTGAGGATAATGTTTGATTTTAGTTTGGGGGTAGGGGAATGGAAATTTTGTTTTCACTTTAAAAAAAAAATTATTTGGTTTATTTTGTTTTTGTTTTTGTTTTGGTTTGATGATCAAAAGCCTATGATAAGAACTAAGTTGAAATTGAGTAAAGCTTTTGGAAAGATAAGAGTATTGTTTTTGTTTCTTGATTAGTGCTTGTGCTTATTTTATTTCATTCATAATTCTTTGAACACTTTGAGCACATAACCATGATCATTTCATTGATTTGCTTACTTAGAGAATGTTTTGTGTGGATTGTGTAATTCTCATGATCTCACCGAGCTATAGAACCTGTTTCATTTTCTCTCGAGGCAAAATCCTAGACAATACAATACTAGGGAGATAATTTAGGCTATCTTTGGATTGATTGAGCCTTTCTAGATTTTACCCTTTGAATGTCTCTCTACATAGTCACCCCTTTGAGCCTTTATCTTCATTAGCTTTTTATTTCATTTAAACCACAACATCCTTGCCCTTGTAGCCGGAAACACTTATATCCTTACCCCTTTAGAGAATTCATGTGGTATATGTGTTAAGTGTAGAGAGTTTTAAAGTGTGCAAAGGGAGCTATGATTGAAGTTTATGGTTGAAAAGAAAAAAAACTTTTTTCAAAGCAAGTGAAGTAGCTTCACGACCCGAATGTCCAAATCGTAAGTTTGGGGGTTCGTGGTTTTGAAGAAAACAAATTGTCAGAAGAGGTGTTTTGAATAAAAGAAGAAGAGAGAAGTTCTTATGAAAATGAAGAAAGGGTGGATTGAAAAAAGAAATTATATAGAAAACTCATTTGAAAGATATTCTTTATGTGCTACAATAGGATTCTCTATGCTTTGCATTATGCTTCATTGATTCTCTAGCTTTGATTATCTTATCATTTCTTTGATTAAGCCAATACCTAAATCTCACATTACAAGCTTAATAAAGACCTTTTGATCCTTGGTGTTGTTTTGTCTACATTAGTGGAGCGAGGGTTGAAAAGCAGGTATATGAAGTTCAAGAATTTATTCTCATAGAGATCACTCTTAAATCACTCGTTTGCATAAAATCATTCGGGTTGCAGGTTATGGTTTGAAATTGGTTAATCACACACACACTCAAAGAGTTCTTTGTGGAATAAGATTTGTTCTTGAATTGAGAATGAAACTCTGATAATATTTGAATTTTTCCTTGAGCTGTACTCTTTATGCAATTTTTTAGGTAGTGCTTTGTGAATTCAAACCAGCTTAAACTTTGTTTTTAGTTTATTGTTTTTTCTTTGCTCGAGGACTAGCAAATGTTAAGTTTGGGGGGTGTTCGATGTGCTTAATTTTCATACAGTTTAATCACATTTCTAAGCTTTCATTTCATTTCTTTTTTTCGTGTTGCAATAGAATATAGTGCCATTTTCCTCATCTTTTGTATTTTGCGTAGGAAGCATCATATTGGAGCAAATAGAGAATATGTCACGCTCCAAATCCAAGATATAGAATCTCGACGATTTACAAGGTACAACCTTCGGATCCAATGTTTGGATGCGGATAGACATTCAAAATAATACAACCATCACATGGTCAATCAGAGATAACAACATAAACTAGCAGAAGTCTGAGCAAATTAAAACTTTTAACTCAACTCATACCAGTTAAGTTCAATCCCTGATAATCTAAAATAACTAATTCTAGTACATCATAGATGCCCTATGCATCAAAACCAAAGTTAATAAAAACCAAATAATATCCATCCGATTTATCTAAGTATCTGAAAAAAAAAAATCATCTCTAAGGACTAATTCTTCTCTCGACCTGCGTAATACTCGAACTGATCACTTGTTTCAACATAAGGATAAGCCAAAGGCCAGTAGGGAAATTCAAAGAAATCGCAATAACTATTTCCATAGATTCATAACAACACAGATTAATTCACACAATATAACCTAACAAATAATACCACACTCATAGTGTATGAGGATGCTTAATATTACATTAACACACTATACAATAAGTATATCACATGACAAATTGTAATCCCATTACATTTCAACAATATTTATCAATCACATAATCCCAATATATTTGATAATCACATACATAATCGTATCACATCATAACAATCATTCACATGGTCCCACCATGATAAATCATAGGTCTACATAATCCCATCATGCGTTACAATCATACCACATGGTCCCACCATGCCTCAAAACACAATCCATATGGTCCACCATGTCTCAAACACAGTTCACATCACAAACAATCCTTAATGAAAGTACACACAAACATTCATTTCAAGTCTAACATATGCAATGATTAATGAAGTATGATATGATGCAAGTATGCACAATGAATGTAGATGATGATGCATATGCAAGAGTAATTAGGCTTAGCCTAACCACATGTTCATTCAACAATCAATCCATTCTTTAAGGGACTTGCACCCACGGTAGAATGCCACCATTCCATTCTTTAATGGACTTGCACCTCACGGTAAAATGCCACCATTACTATTCTTTAAGGGACTTGCACCTCACGGTAGAATACACCAGTAAAACTTATTCTTTAAGGGACTTTCACCATACGGAAGAATACACCAGTACGCTTATTCTTTAAGGGACTTTCACCACACGAAAGAATACACTAGTACACTTATCTATGGTGAGCTCATATAGAGTCACACCCCATCATAACCTTAACCAATGGATGCTCCCAACACTACTCACGACCATTCATAGATCAAACACATAGTCAATTATATTGACTTCCAGTGGATACTCCCAGCACCACTCACATACTATACATAAATCAGATATCACAATCAATCACACACACAACTCATGAATCCGAAAGTACGTCAAATTTGTTAACATCATCTCGAGAATATAATATCACAAGTACAACTGATGAGATGGTGTAGATACAAAAAATATGAAGGCAAGACATTGGCTGAGTTTTGACCTCAGGAAGCGACATTAATGATCAACTCGCAAAGGCAAGCCAGCAGAAGATAGAATATTCACAAAGTCGAAAATGGGATGTCATGCGTCGTATGAAGATGGGACGACCCAAACATACCAAAATGGGACGTCATGCCTCGTATGAAGATGTGACCCAAACATGCAAAAATGGGACGTTATGCCTCGTATGAAGATGGGACAACCCAAACAGAACAAAATCAGACGTCATGCCTTGTATGAAGATGGGACGACCCAAACAGACCAAAATGGGACATCATGCCTCGTATGAAGATGGGATGACCCAAACATGACAAAATGGGACGTCATGCCTCGTATGAAGATGGGACGACCAAAACATACCAAAATGGGACGACCCAAACATACCAAAATGGGACGTTATGCCTCGTATAAAGATGGGATGACCCAAACATATCATATGCTGATCGTCACCTTGATATCCAGACAGGACGATCCAAATTGCTTAAAGACTTCATCCACATCAATATGATGACTTGTCGAAGCGTCGAGGCATGAAAGCCTTGGGGATGCTTAGACTCAACTAGTGGAAGTGTCGAGGAATGAAAGCCTTGGGCACACCTAGACTCCACTCGTCGAAGCGTCAAGGCATGAAAGCCTTGGGGAGGCTTAGACTCAACTAGTCAAAGTGTTGAGGCATGAAAGCCTTGGGGACGCCTAGACCCAACTAGTCGAAGTATCAAGGCATGAAAGCCATGGGGACACCTAGACTCCATTCGTCAAAGTGTCAAGGCATGAAAGCCGTGGGGACGCCTAGACTCAACAAGTTGAAATGTCGAGGCATGAAAGCCTTTGGGACACCTAGACTCAGCTCGTCTAAGCGTCGAGGCATGAAAGCCTTGGGGACGCCTAGACACCATCGTGTCGATAGTGCTAAGGTCGAAAGGCATCGAGAGCACTGAGACAACATTCTCGAAGATACTAAGGTTGAAAGACCTCGAGAGTTTCAAGACTGGATGATTTCAACAAATTCTTAACTGGTTTCAAGATGGAGGTAGCTTCAACCTCATCTATGATGCCAGTTGTTGTCGCCCACACTTTTGAGATGCCTAGATGCCATCGTCTCTATAGTGCTATGGTTGAAAGGCCTCGAGAGCAATGAGACAACATTCTCTAAGATACTAAGGTTGAAAAACCTCGAGAGTATCAAGGCTGGATGCTTTCAACAGATTCTGAACAGGTTTCAAGATGGAGGTAGCTTCAACCACATCCATGATGCCAACTGCTGTTGCCCATACCGCGGAACTGCA
>JAUPMG010158297.1:0-10870 GCA_031762675.1 Pachysandra terminalis | reverse complement strand
TTTTATACATCAAAGACCTAAGGGTCTTACTTCCATCCAAATCAGCAATACACCTTAGGTGTATTGCTAGCTTCCCAGAGAAGCTTCTACCTAACCCATGCTTCCATGTATTTCGGCTACACCGTTTGGGGTATTGTCAAACCATTCAATTCTTACTATTTACCTTAATTCACTTGATTAGGCATTACTCTCATCAATCAATTGATGATATACATTAAAATTCATAATCAGACTTACCGAGGTGTGCCGACCTCAATTCCAGTCTGACGATCCGATCCGGTTTAATCCGGTCCGACCTGGAAAATACAAGGAAGAATTACAATTTTACCCTTTTATAAAAATACAGGGTATTACACTAATTTGACTAAGAAAGAAGTCAAATTCAATTGGAGTGACAAATGTGAGGCCGTATTCGAGAAATGGAAGAGGAAACTGACTTCCACTCCGGTACTTGTGATTTCGTTCAGTGGAAAGAAATTGTCGGTGTATACAGATGCTTCACTGATGCGATTAGGGTGTGTCCTTCTGCAAGAGGGATAAGTGGTGGCTTATCCGTCTAGGAAACTTAAAATACACGAGCACAATTACCCTACTCATGACTTAGAACTAGCTGCAGTAGTATTCGCACTAAAATGTTGGAAGCATTAACTATATGGTAAAGACTTTGAACTATTTACAGATCATAAGAGTTTGAAGTATCTGTTCACTCAAAAAGAGTTTAATATGAGACAGAGGAGCTGGATGGAGTTAGTCCACGTTAATGTTACCACTCTTTAGTATCATCAGGGTAAAGCAAATGTAGTTGTAGATGCCTTGAGTAGAAAACCACGGAACACACTAGCTTGTTTGTTAAGGCAAGAACAAAATCTGGTTAAAGCTTTTAGTGACTTAAACATTCAATCTGAAGAGAAAAGAGGTAATAGACTATTATTCAGCTTAGTGGCAAGACTGTCTATCTCAGATAAGATTGCTGAAGGACAGAAAAATGATGAAGAACTATAGTTGTGGGCAGCAGATGAATCGAAGCCTGACTAGGTAGTACAATCAGATGGAATAATCAGATATAGAGGAAGACTTTGTATTCCTATGGATGTGACCATTCGGAATTAGATTCTGGAAGAGGCACATAAGTCTAAATATTTCACTCATCCTGGAAGCACGAAAATGTACCATGATCTAAAGAAAGCATATTGGTAGTCAGGGATGAAAAGAGATATAGCTAGATTCGTATCCCGGTGCCTTACTTGTCAGCAAGTCAAGGCAGAACACATGAAATTGGTTGGATTGCTTCATCCATTGCTAATACAAGAATGAAAATTGGAACATGTGACAATGGACTTTATTGTGGGACTGCCTAGATCCAAATCAGGGAGTGACTCAATCTGGGTAATTGTAGACAAATTAACTATGTCAACTCATTTCTTGCCAATGAATGAGACCATACGGAATGAGATTCTGGAGGAGGTACATAAGTCTAAATATTCCATTAATCCTAGAGGCACGAAAATGTACCATGATCTAAAGAAAGCATATTGGTGGTCAGGGATGAAAAGAGATATAGCTAGATTCGTATCTCGGTGCCTTACTTGTCAGCAAGTCAAGGCAGAACACGTGAAATTGGTTGGATTGCTTCATCCATTGCTAATACCAGACTGAAAATTGAAACATGTGACAATAGACTTTATTGTGGGACTGCCTAGATCCAAATCAGGGAGTGACTCAATCTGGGTAATTGTAGACAGATTAACTAAGTCAGCTCATTTCCTGCCAATAAAGACCAAAGCATCGAGAGATGAAATGGCACGATTGTATGTCAAAGAGATAGTCAGATTACACAGTGCCAGTTAGTATTGTGTCAAATAGAGATACTAGGTTCACATATGAGTTTTGGGTGAGTTTACTAAAGACATTGGGCACTCAATTAGATTTCAGTACCGCATTCCACCCACAAACGGATGGGCAAACCGAAAGAGTTAATCAAATAATTGAAGATATCCTTAAAGCCTGTGTGCTAGACTTCAAAGGGAATTGGTGTGATCACCTATCATTGGCTGAGTTTTCCTACAATTATAATTTCCAATCTAGTATTGGTATGGCACCATTTGAGGCTTTATACGGAAAGCCATGTATGTCACCTATGTGCTGGACTGATGTGGGTGAAAGTAGTGTGCCTGAGCCAGAAATCATCCAAGAAACCATAGAAAAGGTGAAGATAATCAGAGAAAGATTACTAGTAGCTCAAAGTCGGCAAAAGAGTTATGCAGGCCATAGGAGACGGGAGTTAGAATTTGAGGTTGGCAATCATGTGTTCTTAAAGGTCTCACCTAATGAATTTGGTAAGAAAGGGAAGCTTGCACCTCGTTTTATTGGACCGTTTGAGATACTTGAATGCTTAGGTGATGATGGATACCGTCTCGCATTACCATACCAGTTAGGAGCATTTCATAATGTATTCCATGTATCTATGCTGAGGAAGTACAAAGCCCTAAAGAGAAAGGCCAAATCTAGGCTGAGTTTGCCTGCACTACAGGAAGCTCGGCAGCTGCCGAGGTTGCTACCGAGCAGAGCAAACTGTCAGCTTCTGCTACCAAGACTTCGGCAGCTGTCGAGGCTGCTGCTACGAGAGGTCGGAATGAAGGTCGACAGATACCGAGCACCTGCCAAGCTCCAAATTGGGTGAAACTTCATGGGAAGCCCCATGAAGTCATATATATATATATAGTGTGTGTGTGTGTGCTATTGGTTCGTGTGCAAAATGCTTGCATAAGATTTTGTGCAATAAATTGTGTGAATTGTCTAGTTTGAAAATGAAATGGACTTTGTATGATGCGATACTATGAATTTATGTAATATTGGTAGTTGTACTATGATATAAGCTGTGGTATGAGGTTAGAAGATATCATGATTTTGGTTTGATTAACTATTTTTCTAATTGTGAGTGTCTCTTATTTATTTTTAGAATTTCATAGTGTTGAGAGTGATGCTTGAGACATACATTGGCGATCCTTGTGTGTAACACAACATGTTTCGTCACGCCCCAGACCCGTAGCATGAATCCCAATGAGGGAATTGCACCGATCTCAAGGTGAGACCTTTGGGATCCACAACTGGACCGCGGATTGCTACCATAACATAAGCAAATAAAAGTAATAATAATACTTTCATTCATAAATATCAAAGTGCGGAAGTAACTATGATATAACTATCCAAAGTAAAATCAAATGTCTAAATAAACAATGTAAGGCCTCAGCTACGCCTAAAACCAAATCAAATCCACAACTACATCCACCGGATCACAACTCATAAACAACGTCATAACAAGGTCTAACTCCCTCGAAAGTGCAAAGAAAAACTGAAAAGCATAGTAAAGCAGCAAGTCAAATCCACAAGCAGCGACATCTCCAACTAGAGCGGTCCCTCTTCTTCCCATCCTACAACATAAAAAGCGGCGTGAGCTTATGATGCTCAGTAAGTAAACAATGGAATGTTCACTTGTCCTCTCATGGAAACCAATCATAAAGGTTAGTACGAAAATAATACAATAATAAGTCCAACATAATACAATGTAAGATGAGTAGCTTAATGAGATGATATGAATATATTCACATGACCTAAGATGAATGCAATGAGTATCATACACAAGCAATGATAGATATGCATAATGTAATGAACTAAGGTTAACATCGCATGGTAAGTAGACCTCATACACACTTCCAACAACAATGGCCAATCTAGGACATATCTGAGGAGTACCGGAATCCCCTCTCCGTTCCAGACGCTAACCCATGACACGAAGGCTACCATACAATATGGCTAATTTCCGAGTGCACAATACTCGAGGGGTAGCAAACCTACATAAGCGCTCGCAAGCATCCTACCCTCGTTTAAGAGGGCCCTTACACCCCACAAGGTATATAGTCAACCCAATCCGGAGGCATCGCAATTGTTTCTCCGTAGATTTCCACCTCCCAGTATACTTCCCAATAGACATCAACCTTGTATGTAATGCATTAAGAGGATATCAAGTGAAGGCCTACAACAGAGACTATCCGAGATCCCATAAACTCAGATAATCTGATTCCATACGTTCACCAGCTTCCATCCGTTCTCACAACAACACAACAATCACAGAATACCACAAGTCCACAACTACAAGGGATCAACTAAGGTGGAATGGTGGTCACAAGAACCTCGAAATGCCAAGATTGACACACCATGGTCATGTCTTGCTTCTGGAAACCAACAACAACAATGGCCAAAGCCTCACACCATCCATTTAAGTCATCCACAAGACATCACTGTTTCTTGTGCAATCTACAGGTCGGTCGGTGGACTGAAGCCTGCCGAAGGGTCAAATTGGTCTAGAAATCAGCCTCTGTCGGTGGACTGAACCTCGTTGTGAATCTGTATGGTCGTCAGCAGAGGCACCAGTGGACCAAAGCCTACCGAATAGCTAGTTTTGCCTAGAAAATGGTCTTTCTCGGCAGAAGCATCGGTGGACTGAAGCCTGCCGACCTGTGTGATTTCTGGGTTTTTGTATGGGTCTCAAAATCCAAGCTTATGACATCTAATGCATTCAAAACCACATATTCTTACTTCTGGTCTTCTAAAAACATCATTAAACATAACTAGAACATTCAAAAACCATTCCAACAATTATTTACTCATTCAATCAACATTAAATCAAACAAACATTAGATTCAAAAACGTAAGTATTGATTTCTATCAAAGAACTATGATCACCCCAATGCAACTTACCTGAATCGTTTAGAGTCTCTAAACACTCTCATGAATGCTCTTCGTCATTAGAATAAGCACCGCAACGATCAAAACCTCCACAAGCTTCGACTTCAAAGTTCTCCATGAAATCTCCTTCTTCTTCTTCTCTTATTTTCTCCAGCAACTCTCTAGAGCTCAGATCTAGGATTCAAGACAAAGGCAAGAGAATGAGAAACCCTAATTCTCTTCAACCCTATTGCCAAAACTCAACCAAATCTTCCCAAAAAAATATGTGCATTCCCTTTGGGTCGTGCTTTCAAAACAGAAACTTTGTATTTGATTTGATTCTATTCAAATCAATACCCCAAACTTCTAATATTATCAAAACAACCCCAAATGAATAAATAGTATACATAGTTATCCAATTAGCATTTATAATATAACATATATATATATATATCAAATAAATGCAGAAATATACCATTAAATTCTAAAAAATTTAAACCATTAAATATGGTTGTTCTCTTAGTGGATTTAGGTCATTACAACCTACCTCCCTTAAAATAATTTTGTCCCTAAAATTGCGTACCTCAATCCACGAACAAATGTGGGTAGCGCTCCCGAATCTCCGACTCTCACTCCCAAGAAGCTTCTGTCTCATCATGATGTCCCCATTGAATCTTCACCAATGGTATCGTCTTCGTCTGCAACACTTGTTCCTTACGATCAAGAATCTGCATCGGCTTCTCCACATAAGTGACATTTTCTTGAATCTCTAACTGCGTTTAATCAAGTACGTGTGAAGGCTCTAGCTCCTATTTCCGTACAAGTGATACATGGAACACGTCATGAATCGCTGACAACTGAGGCGGTAAGGCCACTCGATAAGCAACAAGTCTAATACACTTGAGTATCTCGAAGGGTCCGAAAAAACGAGGTTCTAACTTCCCTTTCTTGCCGAAACTCATAACTCCCTTCAATAGTGAAACCTTGAGAAAAACGCGATCTCCAACCTCAAACTCTAGCTCTCACTATCTCTTGTCTGCATAGCTCTTCTGACTATTTTGTGCTATCTTCAGTCTCTCTCGGATGAGCTTCCCTTTCTCGATGCTCTGCTGCACTAACTCAGGTCCAAGGATGTTGTCCTCTCCCACTTCTGACCAACACATAGGTGAATGATACTTCCGACCATACAAAGCTTCAAACGGTGCCATGCCTATACTCGCATGAAAGCTGTTGTTGTAGGAAAACTCCACCAACAGTAGATGCTCTCCCCAACTTGCTCTGAAATCTGTCACGCAAGCTCGCAACATGTCCTCAAGGACCTGGTTGACTCTCTCAGTCTGACCATTCGTCTATGGGTGATAAGTGGTGCTGAAATCAAGCCTCGTACCCAAAGCCTTCTGCAATGCTTCCCAAAATCTGGAAGTCAACAAAGACCCATGATCTGATATAATGCTGACTGGAACTCCGTGTAGTCGCAAAATCTCACGAACGTACAGTCTAGCAATCTCCTCGGCTGTAGCTGAAGTTCGAAACGGTAAAAAGTGAGCAGATTTGGTCAATCGATCAACGATCACCCAAATCGAATCCAAGCTCCCACGAGTCTTTGGTAGTCCGATCACGAAGTCCATGGTCATATGCTCCCACTTCCATTCTGCAATTGGTAACGGCTGTAGAAGTCCTGCTGATCTGATGTGCTCGACTTTCAACTGTTAGCAAGTGAGACACCGTGCCACGTACTGAGCGATCTCTTTCTTCATACCTGGCCACCAGTAATTCTGAAGTAGATCTCTGTACATTAATGCGACTTGTGTGCCTCGTCCAAAATCTCTTTCTTGACGTTCTGATCATCTGGTACACAAAGTCTGCCTAAAAATATGATCAAACCATCTGGATGTAGAATCCACTCTGGCTTGCTATCGTCCGCTGCAAGTGCTAGTAAGTCCAAATTGTCTTTCTGAAGCTCTGCAATCTGCTACTCTAGTGATGGCTTGGCCACAAGGCTAAACAAGTAACCATCACACTGTTGATCTGAAGGCTGGACTCCCAAGTGTGAAATAACCTCCTGAAGTCTCCACTCCTGTCTCATCAACTACGTAAGAACTCCACGCAGTTTGCGGCTCAAAGCATCTACCACCACATTAGCCTTACCAGGATGGTAGCTAAGCGTCGAAATATAATCAGCAACAAGCTCTAACCACCTCCTCTGGCGTATATTCAGATCCTTCTAAGTGAAAATATATTTCAAGCTCTTATGATCTGAAAACAACTCAAACTCCTCTCCATACAGGTAGTGCCTCCAAAGCTTCAAAGTGAAAATGACGGCAGCCAACTATAGATCATGAGTAGGATAGTTGCGCTCATGAAATTTAAGTTTCCGTGAAGAATACGCCACAACACGACCCTCCTGCATAAGAACAACTCCCAAACCTTGCAATAACGCGTCGGTGTAGAGTTCCCTCTTCTGTCCTGCAACTGGAACAATTAGAACAGGTGCTGATGTTAATCTCTTCTTCAGCTCCTCAAAAGCAGCTTCACACTTCTCATCCCAAACGAATTTGACTTCCTTCCAAGTTAAACGAATCAAGGGCGCCGAAATCGATGAGAATCCCTCGATGAAACTTCTGTAGTAACCTGCAAGACCTAGGAAACTCTTGATCTCTGAAGCATTCTTACGTCACTCCCAACCAAGAACTGCCTCCACCTTGACTGGATCCACAGAAATACCATTTCGGGATACCACGTGTCCAAGAAACTTGACATCTTCCTTCCAAAAGTCACACTTCTCCAATCAAGCATACAAATGCTGGTCAAACAAGGTCTGAAGATCAATCTGTAGATGCTCCTCATGCTCCTCTACAAATCTCGAATACACTAGAATACCATCCACTAAAATCACCACAAAGCGATCAAGAAAAGATCGAAACACCCAATGCATAAGGTCCATGAAGGCTGCATACACATTCATCAATACAAATGGCATAAAAAGGAATTCTTAATGACCATATCGGGTACGAAAGGCCATCTTCTGAATATCTTCATCTCGGATTCTCAGCTGATGATATCCAGATCTCAAGTCAATCTTCGAGAAGTACTGCGCTCCCCTCAACTGGTCAAATAGATCGTCAATCCTCGGCAATGGATACTACTTCTTCACAGCGACTCGATTTAGCTGTCTGTAGTCGATGCAAAGCCGTAGAGAACCGTCCTTCTTCACAAAGATAATTGGCGCTCTCCAAGGTGAAGTACTGGGCCTGATGAAACCAAGGGCAATCAACTCGTCTAACTGAGCCTTCAATTCTTGCATCTCGATCGGTGTCATTCTGTAAGTCGCGAGTGAAATGGGACTGATACCAGGAATAAGCTCTATGCAGAAATCTACCTCCCTTTTAGGTGGTAAACCCGGAATATCGTGGAATACATGGCCGAAGGCTCTCATCACAGGAATCGCCTCTAAGGATAGCTTATGAACACTTTCCGTAGATAATAGGAAGTCGGACTGATAACGATCCTTCTTTGATCCATGGAAAGTTAAGCATCGGCCTCCAGGAAGACGAAACAGAACCAATTTCTCAAAACAGTTAATCCTGGCATGATAGGCTGAAAGCCAATTCTTCCCAAGGATCACCTCGAACTCCGGCATATCTAGCATAATAAGATCTGCCTCCAGGTTAAGGTCGCCTAACCTCACCACACAAGCTTTACAAACTCGATGAAGAGTTGCGATACCCCCAAACACAAAGGATGCTCTAATACGCTAGGTGTAAACCCAGAAAAGCCATGCAACTAGTGGAGATAAATGAATGGGATGCACCAGAGCCAAATAACACGCGAACTGGAGTATGAAACAAATGAATGATACCTGTGATCGCCCCCGGGTCGGGTGGACCCTAGGTTGATCGAGTTAAAATGGAGTCGCCACCATCCAATGGGTCAGGGTGTGGATGGTCACCCATGGATATTATCAATTATTTACAAAATAGACCAAAATAATGAAATTTGAATGGTCTGACCAAATTTTCAGGTAAGGGGGTTTATTTAAGAGATGGGAAGGTGTTAGGCACCCATCATCTCCCAGTTTAACCGGTTACCCGGTTCAAAAATTGTTTGGCCAATTAAAAAGAAAAACTAAAAAAAAAATAAACTAAGATTAATAGAAATCTAGGAAATGCCTAAAATGGATTTAATGTGAGAAAAATAGTAAAAATAATTCTAAAATCATAAAAATCACCAAAAATTCTAAATGCATGAAAATCCATAGAAAATAAAATAAAATGTAAATGTAAATGGATTAAAACCCTAAAAGGAACAAAGATACTAGAAATCTAGAAGAGCCTAAAAACAAATATCCTAAAATAAATATTAAAACCTATATCCCAAAGAGCTAAGAACATTAAAATGAAATTAACCTAATTCTTCTAAACTAATGACAGAAAATAAACAAAACTTTAATGGCAAAACTAGATTATCTAGGATTAACAAGGATATCAAAAAAAAGTTATGCACATCCATAACATAAAAAAATGAGATTCAAAAAAATGCACACAAATGAAATTATAATGACCACGGATTAATCAGATTCAACAAAAATTCATCCAGAATTCATTTACAATGTTATATATCATGATTAACATAATAAAATAAAAAAGAATTAAAAACAAGAAAAATACATGTAACAGCCTCGAACTCTTAGTTGTCGTGCCTTGCTTTGAGCTCTTAGAGGAAGCTCGGCTTGAGAGATTGCAGCAATGTCTTCAGATTCTGGCCAAACAGGGTCTTAGGGTGGTTCAGAATTTCTAGTTTGTTTTTTGGGTTTAGTTCTTTGGGTTGGTTTGGGTTTTTCGGTTTGATTCAGTTTGGTTTTATGTTTTTACAGAAGGAGAGAAAGAAGAAATACAAAGGAAGGAGATGTAGTTGTGGGTTGATGGTTTCAATGGGGGCTTGGTGTTGGGAGAGAAGGGGAATGGGGATTGGATTGAAATGGAGGCGGTGGTGTTTGGATATGGGTTCAGGTAGAGGAGGAATGGTTTTCAACGAAGAGGAGAAGGTGGTGTGGTTTGGGTTGATACAGAATAGAGAAGGGGGTTGAACATGGGTTTAAAGGGTTGCTGCTAGTTGTTTGTGGTTTGTTGTTTTGGCCAGAACAGTGGAGAGGGGGGTGGTTGTATGGTGGTGCAGAGGATTAGTGAAACAGAGAGATGGAGAGAGTAGACGGGAGGGGAAGGAAGAGGTGATCAGGGACTAGACGAAAGAGAGAGGTGACCAGGGACTGGGTGGAAGAGACGAGAGGGAGAGAACTAGAGGTGGTGTGCCGAAGAGAAGAGAAATAGAGTGAGAGGAGGTTGGTGAGGGAAGGGAAGAGAGAGATGGCGGTGGTGGTTCTGGGTTAAGGAGGAGGTGAGGCAGTGAGCAGGGGCGTGGGTGCAACAAGGACATACGGGGAGCGCAGCAAGGGCATAGGAGGATTGCAGCAGGTGTGTGATGGTGGTGACTGGAATACAGGGGGACTGGGCAGCAGGATGAGGCAGGCAGGCTGGGCAGTAGGGGCACAGGCGCACAGGGCAGTGGGTGAGGCAGGCAGGACGACAGGGGCGTGGTGGTGCTGCTCTGTTTCGGAACAAAGGTGAGGGAAGGAGAGCAAAGGGGAAGAGTGGTTTTTGGGGGGTTTCCTTGGGGAAGAATCGATCTCCAGAGAGCTCTCTTGCCTCTTCTTAAATAGAAGATCAAGAGAAGAAATATGTCAAAAAATAAAGGAAAGATTGGTAAACAAAAAAATGGAAAGAAAGATCGGGAGAGTGGAAAGATTTTGAGAAAGGAAAGGGAAGAGAATAGAAAGAGGATGGAAAAGGAATGGGAAGAGAATGGAAAGGGAGAGAAAGGGGCGGGATTAGGGTTTTCTATTCTTCCCCCCCCAAAACCAGAAAAACCGGATGAGGAAGAAGATGAACAGTAGTTTAAGGGCCTGTTTGGCCAGAAGGAGGTTTTGTTTAAAAATCCAAATAAAATTTGAATAAGACAAAATTTTGGGGGGATTTTGGAAAATTAGGGGTTGCTTTCAAGTGGTTAGCAGATATTTGTAAGCACGTGTGGCAAAATCCTTCACCACCCGCACATAAAAGCTTTAACCGATACGCCACATCACCCAGAA
>JAUPMG010158286.1:0-10870 GCA_031762675.1 Pachysandra terminalis | reverse complement strand
GAACATGAGTGAATGCATATTAATTTAGGTTTACTCATGCTGTTCATATTATTTCTTTTCAGATCTCAGAAGCTAGACGTACACTAAGGGAGTTGACATGGATTGGGTAGCGCACTCTGCTTGACGTACGTAAGATTAGTCTAGAATTATTCAGTGATACTTAGAATGCATAGAATTTTTATTCTAGGCATTATAGTTACTTATATCTTACTAGAACAGCTCAGGACTTCCGCTTATGATTATAGTTGTGTTACCACTCTCGTAGAAATACGAGGTGAAGGTGACGCTTGGACTGGAAAATCCATGAAATTGAAAAAATCTGGTCCGGGTCGTTACATGGACGTCGAGGCAGAATTCGAGTACCGGCCCTACCGCAACAGATGGATTCGATTGTTGCAACCCTTCAGGGTTATGGTGGCAGACGATGGAGAGAAGAGCGTTGCTGCTTGGCTCTAACTCTCCCCTAAGGAAAGGAACTTTTTGGTGATCCTCCAGCCAGGATATTTGATCGGTCTAGCGAGGGAGTATGGAAGCAACTTTCTGACTTACAACCCGCAACGAGTCCTCCAGCAGTTCGGGTTCGACCAGATCACTCCCCCGCGCGCCATGGAATTCAAGCCAACCGCGTCTGCGGATGCTGAGATCATAGGGCAGCGGTTCCTCCGAGCTAGTGGCTACCTCTGGATGGAGGGGAGTTTCAAGGCCACGCCTGCTGTACTTGAGACGAAAGGCAGGGTATCCCCCTGGTGGCTAAAATACTGGCATAAGTCGCTAGTTAGCCTAGACGAGTTTTGCAGGGGCGACCCAGTGCCCTCGAAGCTCGATCTCGTTGAACCCAAGGAGTAGAGGCTGCGAAGGAGTGATAAGAACCACACCTTCCAAACCGGGCATGGTCACCCCATACTCCACGAGATTCCTGGTGACATAGTGATTCAGGACATTTATGAATGGAGAGTAGAAGGGAGTGCTCCTGCAGCGGCTCTTGAAGCGGTCCCGGAAGCAGCTTCTGAGAAGGCTCCCCTCGTCTAGACTGAAGAGGGGTCTGCTGAGGAGGCAGAGGAGGATGTGGATGAAGATCACGTTCCAATTGGGAATCTTCTTCCTCGGAGGAGCACTAGCGCCAGGGTGCCTAGAATCCCTCTCAGAGCAGCGGCGGCGACCCTTGTTAGCAACATTACCTTGGAGCGCATTTTGGAGGGGATCCAACCCTCAGAGGGAATCCCTTTTGCTGAGGTTGTGGTACCCAGTCCTATTCAAGAACAGCCTCCTCCATCTAAGTCGCGGGTCAGGGTGAAGTCCATTGTGGCTGAAACTTTTGAAGGTAAGAACTATTGGCCTCTTATTTCATCTTTTTCCTTTTTTATGAGTACTTCTGAGTTTATGTGTTTGTTTCTGTAACAGACAGCAGTTGGGGGAGCAGAGGTGGGACTAGCGGTTAATGACTCCTTTGCTCCATCTCCTCCAAAAGGAGGTGGAGTCCAGAGCTCAAAGGTGCCAGCTGAGGTCTCCCTGGAGTGAGCTGCACCCAGGATCGACAGAGTACCCTCACCGAGGGCTGCTAGCGCTGGAGGTTCCAGGGTACCTCCCCTGCTCTTCGAGGCCTCCTCCTCTGGTATGTACTCTTCCTTCCCTGTGGAGTTGTGCACCTGTTGGATCTCTTCTACTGACTGTATATTCTTGCTGTTGCAGCTTCTGCAGAGAAGGGAAAAGTACCACTTTTGTCTCCTCCCATCTTGCCACAGAGAGATCTTGGCAAGATTCCCTTGGGAGTGGGGCAAGAGAGGGACATCCCTGGGGGAAGTAGGAGTCCTCCTGCTCCCCCATCCATACCTTCTGGCAGCACCCCTGTCAAAAGAGAGGAGAAAGCTGAAGGAGCAGAGGTAGCTTTTGCTGTCGAGCCTATGACTGTCGTATATACAGTCTCAGTAAGTATATATATATTTCCTTCAATTATCCTTAGTGTAATACGTGACTAATACTTGCTGTCTGCAGGATGATGAAGAGACAACCTCCCTCGTTCCTTCGCATATTAGAGAAGGAGTGGGGAGTATTGGTGAGCCAGCTCCTCCTGTAGAAGCTGAGGATGTTGTCGCTGCCGTTGCTGAGGGCAAGGAGGAAGAAGTCTCTTCCAGGCAGCCGTCTATTCTAGCGGAGACCACAATTGTACATACAGAAGTGGCTCCTTCTGCTGAAACTGCTGCTCTCGCAGTTGTACCAGCCCAAGAATCCGCCATGCTTGCTGCTGACCTGGCGAAGACAATAGTGGAAGAGATATCTGAAGCCGTTACTCCTTAGGAACTCAAGGTCGCAGCAAAGCCTTCCCTCCCTACAGTGCCTTCCCAAGCAGCTGTAGGGATCTCAGGTACCTAGGCTCTAACTCCAATTGTTGGACTAAAGCACAAGAGGGGAAGCTTCTCCATCCCCGCGATTCAGAAGAGGAGGGAGCTGTCCCTTGATCGGGTGGAAGATCTAGAAGATGTTGAGAGAAAATATTGGATGGACCTGATCAGGCCGACGTATGGGGAGATCGTGCCTAAGACAGCACAGTTGGATCCTAGGTTCAAAATATTTGGATATAGAGAACTATGTAGGCTTCTGGAGCTCATGAGTCGAAGGACCCTGCATAGTATCACTGAAGAGGATCTGGCTGTCTGGAGAAGAATAGTGAACAGCCTGAGGGATATGAGGTTTGAGCTGGACTGACTGGAGCAGTTGAAGGTCAATGTGTAGAAATGCAGCAAGGTCAGAGCACTGGAGGATCTTGCTACAGCCCAGTAAGAGGAAATGAATAAGTGTCAAGGCGCCTTCGAGAAGTATAAGGCTGATTTAAGACAAGTGGAAGAGAATATTGTTAAGCTAGACTCGCTGATGACAAAAGTTGTTGAAGAGCGACTGCAAATCCTGAAGGATACTGAAGAGGCAGCGCGAGTGGTAGCTGAAGAGCAAGCCAAACTCATGGAAGTGCGGACTGCTCTTATGAGAGTCCCTCTTCCTGTTCCTGGCGCTTCCAGACTTAGACTTCTCGAAGGGGCCTTCGAAGGTGTAACTGAACCCCAACTGACTGGGGCTCCTTGAATTTCCTTCTATCATGTAAATTTGTATTCAAGTGTATTCTTTGTAATGGAAAGATTATTCTGTATAGATACAAAATTTTCATCAATAAAAATACTTCCTTAGCCGTTTTCCATTTACAACTTCTTGAGTTGCATCATCTTCTAATGGATTAATCTTATAATATCCCGAGGCTTGAACTGAAATGACCTCAAAAGGACCTTCCCACTTAGGAGCGAACTTAGGCTTTACAACAGTACTCCTTGCATACCAAGTTGCTCGTAGGACCAGTTCACCAATCTGGAAGCTTCTTGATTTGACCAGCTTGTTGTAGGCTTGAGCAATGATCTGATGGTAGTGTTGATTGCTTTCCAAAGCCTTTTTCCTCATCTCGTTCAGATTATCTAACTCTTGAGAGCGCATGAGGGAAAAATCTCTGAAGTCCTAATCCACCCCATTAGCATGTAGGATCCTTGCTGAGGCGATTTGTAGCTCTATTGGAAGGAGAGCTTCTGCTCCAAATACTAGAGAGAATGGAGTTGCATTTGTAACCCTGTGCTTACTCACCTTGTATACCCATAAGGCTTGAGGCAGGGATTTGTTCCATCTTGTGGGTTGGTCATACACCATTCTGCTCAGAATCCTGATCAAGGTTTTGTTGGTGGCCTCAGCTTGACCATTCCCTTGAGGGTAATAAGGAGTAGTCTTGTTGTGCAGGATCTGGTAGTATACAGTTATCTCTCTAACTGGCATGTTGAGGAAGGAAGTTCTATTGTCTGTGATGATCCTTTAAGGGGGACCAAAACGGAGGACAATTTTATCCCTGATGAACTGAGCTACAGAAGCTCCATTGGCTCTTCTCAGAGAGATGGCTTCAGCATATTTTTTAAAGTACTTCGTGGCCACCAAGATCCAAGAATACCCACACCGACTCCTAGGATTAATGGGTCCAGTCAAATCCAGGCCCCAAGTGTGAAATGGCCATGGAGTAATGATTGACCGCATTTCCTGAGAAGGTTTACGGGGGATGCCATCTTGAATCTGGCATTTCATGCATTTCTTCACGAAGTCTGCTGCATTTGGTTTCATGGTAGGCCAGTAGTAGCCTATGTCTTGGAGCTGCTTGTATAACTTCTCATTCTCTTAATGTGGTCCAGATGTGCTGCCATGGACCTCTCGAAGGACGATGAAGATTTCTTGTGTACCAACGCAGAGGGGTGTCATTGAAGCTCCTTCGAAATAGCTCTCCTCACTCCATGTAGAATTGAGGGATCTTACGTTTGAGTTGAAGGACCTCAAGTCTATCTGAAAGCAGGATTCCGTCTCGAAGGAACTTGATATAAGGCTTCCTTAAGTATGTAAACTTATAGATGGGGAAAGCTTTAACAACATCGGGTGGCTCTTGGCACCTAGCACAGGAAAGTTGTAGTCTAGCAGCTTCAAACGCCATGGAAGGACAGAACACCCCTAATCTCTGGAGTCGTCTGTATGAGGCGATGGAGTCTGGAAGCCCACATGTATCATCATGCATGGATTGCATATTTTCCTTGGCTTCCTCCGGCCCAATGCATTTGAAGAGAGCTCTACTAACCCCTTTATAGTAGAGAGCTTTACCTTGTCTAGCAAAGTTCACAAGAATCTTCAAAGGAGTAGTAGTTGTTCGGTGGGGAAGGTTATCCAGATCACAGACAATCTGATACATCCAATCTCCTTCTGGGATAGGTTCTTCATCTTCTTGGAGAAGTTGGGTGGAAGGAGTAGTTCTTAGGATGACCTCCAAGGTGGTTGCATTGAACTCGAATTGAAGTCTGCTTCCCAAGTTGTCCAAAGCATCAGCATGCTTGTTCTTGCTTCTCATTGTGTTAGTCAGGGAATAGCTTGAGAACCTTCAAAGGAGGGCCTGTATGGCTGTCCTGTAAGGAACTAGATCAGGTTCCTTGACTACAAACTCTTCATTGACTTGAGAGATAATCAAGGAAGAGTCTCCTGAGATCCGGATGCTCTGAATATTCAACTGACGTGCTAAAGAGAGGCCAATTAGCAAGGCTTCATATTCCGCTCTGTTGTTTGTGCAAAGGAAATCCAGCTTGAAGGAGAAGGAAAATTGCTCTCCATTGGAGGCGATTTGTTCAATCCCTGCTCTACCACCCTGAGAGTTGGATGATCCGTCGAACTTCATCTGTCATTCCTCTTCAGAAAGCACAGATACCTCGTTCATGACTTCATCATTTTCTTCGTGAGTGGAGAAAGTAGCCAACAGATTAGCAACGGCATGTCTTTTGATGGCTCTCGGTGCCTCGCACACAATCTCAAACTGGGCTAGCTGAAGTAGCCATTTGATGTGTCTTCTATAAAGAATGTGCTGAGAGAGGAGATACTTAATAGGGTCGCTCCTAGTCACAAGATGAATTGTATGTGAATGTCGGTAATGCTTCAGCTTGTTCAACATGTGAACTATGGCAAGACAAGATTTGTCTATCCTGGAGTATCTGACTTCAGCCCCCTGCAGAAGTCTGCTGATGTAATAGACAGGTCTCTCGAAGCCTTGCTCGTCCTCCTGAGCAAGCAAACCTCCTATAGTTCGGTCAGTGAATACGGGGTATAACCTGAGAGGTTTCCCTCGAATTGGAGCCATCATGGTGTGAGGATGGGCGAGTACTCGCTTGATGACCTCAAATGCTTGCTGATATTCCTCATTCCAGTCAAAAGAAGCATTCTTCTTCAGAAGTGGCATGCGGGGAACCAAGTGGGCGAAAAGTCCAGGTATGAACCTCCGGATGCAGGACACCCGTCTAAGGAATGACTTCAGCTCCTTCTGAGTTTTGGGAGGAGCAAAGTCAATGACGGCTCTAGCCTTCATGGGATCCAAGTCTATCCCATGCCTATGGACTATAAACCCAAGGAACTTTGCAGAGGAAACCCTGAAGGCACACTTTGCGGGATTCATCTTGAGTTTATACATCCGACAACTTTGAAACACCCTCTCCAAGATGGCAAGATGGTCTTTATGCTTGGCTGACTTGATGACCAGATCGTCCACGTAATCTTCAACTTCCCCATGCATCATGTCATGGAATATAGCAGTCATGGCCATTTGGTAAGTTGCTCCAGCATTCTTAAGACCAAAAGGCATGAATGTATAGTAGAAGTATATTAAAGGAGTTCTGACAGCAATCTTTTTAGCTTCCCTTGGTCCATAAGGATCTGGTTATACCCCGAGAATCTATCCATGAAGGAGAACATCTCATTCCCCCCAGCAGCGTCAATTAGTATATCCATCTTAGGCAAAGGAAAATCGTCCTTCGGACATGCTTTATTGAGATCTTTGAAGTCTACACAACATCTAATCTGCCCATTTTTCTTCCTTACAGGGACTATATTAGATAACCAAGAAGGATGTTGGATAGGTTTGATGAAGCTTGCTTGCAAAAGCTTCTCGACTTCAGCCTTTATCTTTAGCTCAATATCTGGCCTGAAGGTCCTTGATGCTTGCTTGATAGGATGCATCTCAGGAGAAAGGTGAAGCCTGTGGGTCACCAACCCAGGATCAAGATCTGGCATATCTTCATAGCTCCATGTGAAGACATCTTTGTACTAGGAGGGCAGTGTTATGAAGGCCTTCTTGTGATCTGGCTCGAGAGAGGAAGAGATCTGCACAAGTTTATTGATAGTTGGATCCTCTCCAATGTCAAATGGGGTTAACTCTTCCTGAATAGCCTAAACATCATCCTGTAAGTGTTCCGGGGCTGGTTCAACTTTGGATTCGGGAACTTCTAGAATTTCTTCACCAGGGGCACACTATAAGACGTAAGCTGATGGAGCCCCTGTGATTGCTATAAGCGATAGACGTGTCTCCCATCTGAGAGGTCCACCCTTATGCAACGGGCCTTCGAAGGTCGAGGGCCTTCCGAAGGTGATGGTGCTGATGAGGTTGGTATTGAAGAAGATGGTGCTGACGTGGATGGAACTGAAGAAGACGGTGCTGGGTGAGCAGTTGGTTCCAAGGTAGTCCACAATGGTATAAGAGTTCCTTGAGGCCTGACAACGCGGCATTCCCCCTCTGGAGCAAACCCATCATAATGGTTTGCCTTAGCATAGTGGGTCTCTGATTCATCAAAGGGGAAGGGTTCCATCACCAACTTGACAATCTTCCCATTCCAGATCCCCTTCAAACACTGATGGTAGGTGGAGGGTACCACCTTCGCCCAGTGTATCCATGGGCTTCCCAACAGCACGTGAAACGCCGCTCCATCATCAATGACATTAAAGGTGGTAGGGGATCTGAAAGAACCTACACGGAGGTTGAGAGAGATGTAGCGCATTGTCTGCTGCCACTAGGTATCATAACCCCGAATCCAGATTTTGCTAGGGATGATGCACTTGCTAGAAACACAAATTGCCTCCAAGATCTTCAGAGGGATGAGGTTGACTGCAGAGCCACCGTCAACTAGCGCCCTTTGAATCTCAACACCCTGTAAGGTAGCATTCACGTACAGAAGTTTGTTGTGGTCCTCCGACAATGCCATCATGTTTTCCTCCGTAAAATTTATGGCATGCTTGCCAAGTCGTGGAGAGTGGTGTGTGGAAGCTTCCTGGCAGTTGAAGCACTGGAAACGGTATTTCTTCCCGATTCCCAGCAATGCTCGAGTAGCCTCCACCTGCATCTCAGAGGTAAACAGCATATACTCAAAGAACATCTGGACCTTGGTGGTTCCGCGCGTAGCGTCATTGGATTGGGGGTCTAACTTCTGCCGGTTGGTAAAGATGGACATCATGCGCACAATCTCTCTTTCGTTTCCTCTGTGCTGAGGAAGAGGTTAGTGTGCACCTTTGCATCCGGGATTTCAATATCTCCAGTTGCCAGCCTAGCATGGAAGAGCTTCCTCAATGCCCAACAGTCAAAGGTGGAATGACGAGTATGGCAGTGGAACTTGCAATACCACAGAGACCGTTTGTCAGCCTCTAAGAGTTCATTCTCAATAGGCGACAACAAGACACGATCATCCTTGATCCACTCTTGCAGCAGAGCATCCAACTGGGCAGGAGAACAGGTTGCTTCTGGAGGTGGCGTGCGTCTCTCTCGATTGTTGTTGTTGGTGTTGCTGCTACTGCTAGGTCTGCCTTTCCTCTCAGGAACAGGCTCTTCCTCCTTGCCAGTAGTGACAACTAGAGCGCGCTTCCTCTCTATCCTCTTCTCAGGAGCAAGAATAGAGGCATTCATCTGCTTGGTGTACTCGTACAACTTGGTGAAGCTCGTGATCTCATGGTTTTCTATGTGGATGCGGTATGGCAGGAGCATACCATGGATACGGATCCTGATAAACTTCTCCTCAAAAGTTGCCTCCGTACAAGTGATTACCAGGTCCTTGAAACCCTTGACGTATTGGACCAGATCTTCCTCCTGCTTCTGCCTCTCCCGGCTGAGATCAATGATGGTGAACTTCTCTTCAGTGATGAAGAACTTGTGGTGGAACAAGGACACCATGTCCTCCCAAGCATGCACAGAGCTAGGCTTTAACCTGCTATACCAGGTGTAAGTCCTCTCAGAGAGTGAATTTGAGAACTCCCGCAGACGGAGCTCTTTGTTGCCAGCGTAAGCACCCAACGCTTCTAGAAAGCGACTAACATGCTCCCGGACGTTCCCGTTCTACCCTGAGAACTGGGAAAAGATAGGAGTTTCATAGTCTTTGGGGTATGATAAACTAAGGAGAGCCTCCAGGTACGGAGAACAAAAGTCACTACTGATCCAATCCGTATCTCTGGACAGGGACTTCTGTAAAAGAGCTTGGACATCTGCAATGGTGAAAAAGCTTGTTTTAGATGTAGATGGAGGTATGGAAATGCATGGAGAAGGGTTTACTGTAGGAGAAGTTTTGACAGGAGGATGTGCTGAGTAACTGGGAACAGGTTTGCTAGGCAAAGCATCCAGCTAAGCCTGAAGAGCAGAAATGGTTGCCCTAAGAGATTTAGCCATCTCTTCAAGGTCTTAAGGAAGAATGGGATCTTGAGGAGGATTCTGTTTTGAGATGTCTTCCATGGAAGAGGTAGTGTTGGAAATGGATGGATCCATAAGGAAAATGTGAGATGAAAACAACAAACAGGTTGGAGATGTAAGAAAACGACTACAGACTCCCTAGTAAAGCTGCCAAAAATGGTGATGACGGATTTGTAAAAGACTAAATGTATTAGAATAGAAGGACAACTAATACATACGGGCCAATATAGTCATCTCCCTAGAGAAAAGGTAGGGAAGTCCGTCTCAAGATAGCCTAAACTGTTGCGCAGCCGTTCTGTCAAGAGCATTCCTTGTCAACTTTGACCTGTGGAGAAGACAAAGAGAAGGGACAAGAAGGGATGGAAAATTGCAATAACTGAGAAATACAGTTAGAATGCAATCTCAGAGCAGTAAAACCTCACAGTTTGAAGACTATTCTCTTTTTCTTTTAGTGTCTTTACCCACTGTTGTTTCGGATTTCAGACCTCTGATTTTAATTCAGATCTCTGATCAGATGCCTCAGATCCTCTTTAATGGAGGATGGGCTCTGGTATTTGTACGGAGTTTCCCACTCCAAATAGGATAAGTGTCACTCGGCTAAGCGTTTAGAGGGGGACCCTCATACGTTAAGTAAATCCTAAGTGACACGTGGTCCTGAATAATATCTTGAAGGACGCGTGTTCTTCAACACGGCTAAGTTACTTCCAGAGAAAGAGACCAAATTATTTCAAACTTTAAAAACTGTTCTGCGAAAGGTTGCGTTGGAATTTGAGCAACACGGATCAAGGGTCGCGTGTCGCTTTCATACAAATCCCAAAGAGCAACGTCACGATTCCTACCGCCATTCCAGATAAGACAAAATCCCCTTTAGATAAGTTAGAAAGAAGATATTATAAGCCAGTGAGATTTTTACCACGTGCTTTCCATTCTGAGAATCCATCTCAATCAACCTCTTTAGGGGACAATTCAATGTATGAGTTACTTTACTGAATTTGTATATTTTGAAGGAGAACTCCCTTTGGCGGCTATCTTCCTTGCAAGGAAATCAAGAACAACTATATACTTACAAGGTGATCAATGTATTCTCAAATTACCCATGTAGAGAACTCGAGGTTGAGTGTCTCGTCAGAAAATCCGTTTTCATGATCAATCGTCCCTATGAAGAGGAGGTTGTTTTGAAATCCCTTAAGGTTAGGTTGTTTTGAAATCCCTTAAGGTTCATAGCTACAATAACCAATCCGAGTGCCTTCTACTTAGATGAAATCAGAAGTAAACATGTGAATTCCTATGAGGGGAAGTGAGATGACGTTCTTAAGGTCCGTGGGAATCCTATCTTCAGGACGTCTGAAGATGGCGTGCTTTTAACTTCTAAAGCCATTTCTCCTGAGGATTTGCTTCCTAGAAGTGAAAGTCCCAAGATATGACTCGAAGTCAATTCATAACAATGAATAAAAATGACTTTGAGTCCAAGTTTGTAATTCAGATGCATAAAAGAGTGCATTCGAGGGGGTAAACCCAAGTCTGTATGACTCGAAGTCAATTCATAAGAATGAATAAAAATGACTTTGAGTCCAAGTTTGTAATTCGGATGCATAAAAGAGTGCATTCGAGGGGGTAAACCCAAGTCTGTGTTCTTCGAGGAGGACAAAATCCTTAGTCTTTTTGAGGGTGATAGGCCCTTAAATGAATTGACCATCTCAAGGTGGTTGGCCTCGTATTCGCCTTAGAAGGAAGGAATATTCCTCGTTCGAATTCGCTTTTGGCAGAAGGGAACATACCTCCTTCGAATTCACCATCTGGAGGTGGTTAGTGTAACGACCCACC
>JAUPMG010158276.1:0-10870 GCA_031762675.1 Pachysandra terminalis | reverse complement strand
TTGTTATGGATGTAATAGATAGGTTATCTTTTACTTATTTTTCAGTAAAATAGATTCTTTTGAAGTTTACTAAATTTTTGTAATTTTGGTTCGATATTGATTGCCACTCCTGATTCCGATTGGGGTGAGAGTCACAGTTCGAACATAAAAGTTCTTACGAGAATTTCCTTAAGTTTGGGTCGTGACACTTATTTAAATTTATATTTTAAGGGAATTAGGGCTTGGGCCCAACGTGTGGATTAGCGTGAACATGGGCTGGTCATATGGCCCAAGAATGGAAGGTTAGAGTTGTCTTTTGTTATTATTTTGAATTTCCAGCAATTAGAGATAAATGGAAAGTCTCTTTAACTACCACAACCCTTCCAAATAGGATTATGGGTTAAAATGAAACTTCCCACCTTTTAGTGCACGACCAAGGAAAGGAAAAGGGAAGGGAAGAGAGTTTTTGGTTTTGCTGAAGAAGAGAAGAGAAAGAAGAAGAAAAGGAGAAAGAAGAAAGAAGAAGAAGAAGAAGAAAAAGAAGAAGAAGAAGAAGAAGAAGAAGAGGAAATTAGGCTAGGGAAGAGAGAGATCCCCGGAAGAGATTCATGGTGATCTTCCGTTTCCAAGAGTTGCAGAAAAAGCTTAAGAAGAAAGGTAGGGATCTTCCGTAGTTTCTACGGTAGATTTTTTCATAGGATTATGATAATTCCTTAGGATGAGCATCTAGATTTCTAATTTTACATGAAGAATGTGTGATTGAACCATGTTTATATTTATATATGTGCATTAAGATGATAACATGAATATGTGGGTTTCGAATCATGAGATTTGTGTTAGATTGAACATGTGATTCCATGTTTAGACATTTGGTTTGGTGTGTTATAGGTTTGATTGATGAATGGTAGTGTAATTCATGGTTTGGTATGAGAAAAATATGAATTTGAGATTGTGTAAAGTAGCGCACAAAATCCTAGAAAAATCAGAAAATTATGGGCTGAAACAAACCCTCGACAGGTGCTAAGCCCACCTATCGAAACTCCCAAAGTTGTTATCCCACCTACCAATCTACGACAGCTTCTAAGCTTATCTGCCGAGCTTGGATTATTTATTTTATATTTTTTTGGATTTCCTTGTTCATTAGGGACACAATGGTTCAAGTTTGAGGTCAATTTGATAGGTAACAAAATAGTTATGATTAAAACACCGAAGATGTGTCAAAACTAGAAAATGACATTCGGTAGGACCCTTGATCCCACCGAACCGCCTGCCGAGCTCCAATAGGGTCCAGGCTTTGTGGATACCTTGGTTTTGGTATTATTGAGTTGCATGTGGTGTTGGTTTTTGTGCGAAATGTGTATATAAGATTTTGTGCAACAAAAGGTACTACTTACCTAGTTTGCACTTACCTAGTTTGTTGTATGCTATGACCATGAATAGTGTCTCATGAGGTATGGTGAGGTTTCTAGTGAGTTATACATGAAATATGTATGCTGAATTGATGTGTGTAGACACCTTAATTTGCACGAGACTGATTCTCTTGATCTTTGCAGCTTCTAGATGCTTGAGCTTGGTACCTTGGCAATCTTATCATCATCCTAGAACCAAATCCATTTGAGCCGAAATTCACACTGAGACCCCAAAATCCATTAAAATTATCAAAATACTCTCAGTGGACCCTATGCGCATCGTCGTCCTTCGAAATCTATTTTTGACAATATAATTGAATTCTAGGCGAAAAATGCGTTTCAATGGTATACAATCGTCTAGTTTCGAGAGCATAAAATAAAATTACTGTTTTAATATGTTTTGGGTCAAAGTTGTGACTTTTTGACGTCAGAAAAATATTCCGACTTCGGAATTGTTCTTTTCATATAAAACCTATCAGATGGCTATAATTAGGTTAAATTTCAAAATCGATGCTGAGAAGGGTATTTTAAAAATTGAGACAATCGTTCGAGTGAATATCGGGTAATTCAAGGAAATAAAAAAATTTGTGATAAATACAAATTCAAAACTGAATAATTAAGGAGAAGGCGGTTGGGGTTTGATAAGATAAAATGAACTTGAATAATTCAATGAGGATAGTGTTTTAGTTAGATTAGAAGACTTGAATGGAGTTGTCGTTAAGTATGTTGGCTTAAAGAAATAAAAGTGGGGATAAAGATAAAAATGAGCGTCGTGCTCTAAGGGAGGAAGGTTTTTAAAATAGTTGGGGGACTAGTAAAAAGAAAAAAAAAAAAAAAAGATAAGAAAATGAGAGGATGCAAGAGAGAGGAGGGAGAGTTTCGCTGAAGTTAACTCTCAAGAAGATAATGAGAGAAGAGTGTTTGAGATAAGGGTTGATCGCCGGAGATTTCGCCGGGATCTTACCCGATCGTGGGTTATGAAAAGGGGTTGATTAGCAAGAAGGGGAAGAGAAAAATTTTTGAGGAGCAATCACAGAAGAAATCCAAACCCCGTTCACTATTCATGGTCTTCCCCAAGAACCCCAGCAATCTAATCTCTTATTTTAGACAAAACGGAAACCCAAAACAGCAGTTAAACCCCATAGCGATCTCGCTTCGTCATCACATCCCGAACCCCAAGAGTCCAAGTAGCTGTACTACCGGCTCAAGCAAATCAGGAAGGTCGAAGTCATTTGAGTTGTGTTACTAGAGATTTCAGATTTTACAGGTATTAAGAGTTCACTTCAACTGAAGTTTTCCTTTCAATTCGTTGTATGTTGATTCTTATGGATATTGTTAATCTTTGCTGTGCTCCATCTTTTGATTTGCTTGGTATCCAAGACAAGTTACAGTCTCTTTAACTTGATAATCCTTAATTGGTTGTTCTGTAGATTCATATAAGATTATCATTCTTGCTTCTTGGTTTAATCCCTCCTATTGATTATCAATATTTCTATGAGAGGATTTCTAACTGCATCTCAATAACATAGCTCCTGATCTGGTTTTATTAAGTGGGGGATACTACGCTATCACATGATAAAATCTGTTTTCATTCTGTAGCTTACAAAAAACTCAGAAACACAAGAACGTGAATAGCACTAGAAGATTCCATTGAGATTTTTCTTATCAAGGGCAGAGCATTGTTCATTGAAAAAATCAGGCAATTTTGAAGATCGAAACCGGTCATTAAAAAGCCTCATTCTAACAAATCCACATACGGGAATCTGTTTGATCAAAGTGAATAAACCATTTGATGGTTTAAAATTTCTTTAAATCTTCATTTAAGTTGTTAACAGAGTTTTTCCATCGGATGATCAGATACATTTGGTTGTTGAGATTGGCACAATTGACCTCTTCATTAGAACGGTGGCGAGTGCTCAAATCTCGAAAAGAAAAAGTTATATTCTATCATTTTTTTCATATGATGAGTTCATGAGAACGAAGACCGCACCTTAACGAAGGTTTTTTTTTTTTCTTTTATTATATCTTAGGACTCTATTGGTCAAATAGAGTTAGACTAGGTAGCCGGTTGAACCGAAGGAGAGCGGGTGTCTTAACACTTTCATGCTCTTTTAAATAAACCTCCTTACCCAATCTGGTTATATCAATATTAAAATCATATTTTTAGCTCTATTTTGAGATAAAAGATAAACTCATGGGTGACCATTGACACCCGAACCCAATGGATAGTAGCGACTCCAAACAACTTGATCTATCTAGGGTCCACCCGACTCGGGGTAGTTTACAATACGTAGGTTGTAGTTATGTGATGCATGAAATATGCATGAGTTATGTGGAATGATCTTTGTGTGACCCATGCATGCGGTAGATATGTATGAGGTTAGGAATGAATTGGAGTCAATGATCCTTGAGTCACCCATCCATGTATTTGAAATGCATGAGGAATAAACATGAGAAATAGTTATAGGAATTGAGTCTGTACACATTTGAGGTAAGAGAGCAGTGACCAGTTGTATTAAAATGGATGCCTAGTAATTAGTATTACTTGATAAAAGAGCTTTGTCCAGCTGTAGAAATTGGATGCCAAGGCAATTTGGAACCGACTGAACACCGGAATAAGAATTTCATTATCCAGCATTCACACTTTGTGTGTTGTATTATTTGCATCATAACTTCATATTGCATTGCATTCTTGTTTGTGAGTGTTGATTCATCATCCGTGTGCTCATAGTGTGATCATCTGCATGAAAAGCATTGATTGTGGTGTGCTGTGTATTATGGATTGATTGTGGTATGTTGTGTAATTATGGAGTGATTGTGGTGTGTAGTGTGACTGTCAATTGATTGCGGTGTAATGTGCGATTGTTACTTAAGTTATAGTTTGATTTGCGCTTTGTGATTGATTTGTGATGTGAATTATATTGGATGTGAAAAGGAAGACTTTTACTGAACAAAAAGTAACCATGAGATTTGGTGGCCTTGTGAGATGATATGTATCATGACAGAGTTCATGAGGACATGGGTATCTGTTCAGTTGTGTTTATGTATGTATCATGAATAGTTCATGAGGACTTTGTTATTTGATTAAGTTGAGCATGATTATAATTATAATGGTATATAAGAGTGTACAATGACATGACAATGAGATGAATTATGATTTATGGATTTATGTTGTGGTTATGATAATAAGTAAATGAGTAGAATGGCATGATAGTGATAAATCTTGATTTCGTAATTGTGTTGATTACATGACTTAGGTTGTAAATGTTTGGGTGAATCTTGCATGAACTTAACATGATTTATTACATGATTATGAAAATAGTTATTGTAGTTGCTGTGGATTTTTCCTATTGAGCCTCCAAGCTCACCCCTATGTTGAAACATGTGAACCTCTTGAGTGAAGTTGGACTTAGAAGGAAGATCCCTAGCTGAATGAGAACTCTAGATTTTACGGACTTGCTACTTGAACTATGTCTTATGTTTATGTTTTGACCCCATACGGGCATGGATGTTGTAAACTTTTATTTATGTTGGATCATTTATTTATAGTTGGATTTTATGTTAATCGGTTCTAGTTTAAGGTTTTAATTTCATGAGACTTTTGCTGATTTTAGTTATGCTCTGTTGAACTACGGTTCGATTGATTGTTTTGGACGCATTCATGGTTTGGATCCGAAGGTCATTTCTCTTGGAAATCCTCGAGATCATATATCTCGAATTCGAGACGTGACATTATCTTTGTCTTTTTTCTATTTAAATCCCCAATGGAATCCTTTTGTAATCATCTAGAATTTATCAATAAATCAATTTATTCTCACATTTTAGTTGAATGTTTGTGAAGTTTCTAAGTTTGTTGTTCTGTGATTTACAAATGATGTAGTATGCTGGTTTTTCATTTTTTTAAAAATACCTAAGCTTGAATTTTGAACTTCATAAATTCAAGACGTATCCCACAATACTTATAACCATGAAAAAAATTTATTTCTCGAAAACACAACACCCTTTGGTTTAGTTAAATTCGTTTTTCAAGCACATTTGGGGTTTACAAAAACTTAAGAGTAGATTTAAAATTTTACATAAATAGTTAGGTATTTTATTTATACAGAAATTGTTTTTTGTGTATTGTAACATGAGTCGATATTTTGTAAAATTTGCATAATTGTTTAATATTTTATGATATTTAAAAAATCTTTACCAATAGTTGGTCTGAGGTTCTATTTTTGCAGAATTGTTTTGGTATTTTAAGCATTTTTATTTTATTTTATTTGCATTTTTAGCTTATGTATATTATATATTCTTAATTTTTGATATTTTATAATTATTTTGGTATTTTCTAATTAGTATTTTTATCTATTTTTAACAACTTTCTAGATTTATTAATTCCTTTTTTTTTTCTCTAAATTTGCCAAGTATTTGTGAATTGGGTAACCGGTTGAACCGGGAGAGAGTGGGTACCTAACACCTTCCCACTCTCTTAACTAATCCTTCTGACCCGACTCTGGTTAGACCATTGCTCAATTTAATTTTAGATTTATTTTAATATTAATTAATAAATCATAGATGATAATTCGCACCTCTAATTCAACGGGTGGTGGCAACTCCATATCAACCCGATCGACCTAGGGTCAAATCAACCCGGGGGTGATCATAGTATCCTTCTCTCATGATTAAATCTGATGAATGAATCTGGTCTGGATGTTTAGTCTATTTATAGACTTGCATGTATTTGTTCATCAACAAGTATGATTTTGATCCAACGATCTGAATCAAATTCAAATGGGTATGTAACCTTTATCCATTATCGATCAGTTGTGTGCACGATCCTATGGTTAGGATCTCACCCCGTATAAGTATGATTTGTTGACATCTTTCTGATCAGATGCAACTTTGATCGGATGGTCCTGATTATGCATGCACGTTCAGACTCGCCGTCTGATGGTCCGAATCACTCGGATCCATTGGGTGTATCCGATCGGAAGCATCATGATCCCTCGAACCCAGTGTTTAGTTTGAACCATTAGACCAAACCATCCCAATTGACCCGGTCTGATCGGCCTACACTCTAAAAGAAATAGCTCTTATGTTTCTTGTGCCACTACATGCGAAGTGTACCTACAAAGCACCCATTGCACTTCAAGTGTACTTCACCCTCGCAAATATCAACGACTCAAGTGCAATGGACTCAATCATTCCCTTTGTGTTTAAACACATAAGTTTTAAGGAACTCATTTTGTATAGTCTTAACTTTTTTTTTTTTTTTTTGTAGCTATTTGCTATAAGACAAACGAGATTGTACGAAAAAGGCTTTCACCGAAAAACTAAATCATTTTAAAAATATTCAACAATTTTTTTATTACTATTATGGACTTATCTGTAAATGGTTTTGTGGTAGTGGGCGAGTTTGGGAGGTAATTTTTTGGCCTACGTTATCTAAAATCATCACCGCACATGTTAAAAAAGGTAAAAAAAAATATTTGAAATAGTTCTTTTACTTCCTTATACATATGAAGTTGGGTGACGTGTGCCAATACACATTCACCCACATCAAAAAGCCACTCGCCGCTCTCTTACCGATATATCATTTAAAAGGGTGGGTGTAAGTGAGGTTTGATTCAATTACTCACTTAGTCGGACGGGTAACATATCCTGGTAGACTCGCTGTATTGGCTATAATTTGGTTTTGACTCGATAACTCGGTCTATGTTGTTTAAAAAACTTGACGAAGTTTACCTCATTATTTGATTAAGAGCTATCTATTACACAATTGAAATATCTAATTAATAATTAAATTGTCTAATTAAAAACCCAGCTTGACGAAGTTTTATATAAGTTTGAATTGATCCTAAAAGAGAACCAAAAAGATTTAGAAAATTTTCACTAATCATATATGTTAGGAGGATTGGATTCTTTCTATTTGTAATCCTTTATATAAAGGCAAATCGTTCTGTCACTATACCAAAGCAATGATATGAAAATGTACTGTAATTTTGTGTTATTATTATTATTATTTTTAAAAAAAAATTATAAAAAAAAAAGCCGTCCTGTTTTTTACTTGCATTAAATGCAAGTTAGATATTAAAGAAAAAAAATGGAAAATTACATATACTCGTTACTTTACAGTTTTATTTTCTTTTTATCTTTTATAATTTTGCTACATACGTATCTTTTTTACTTCACAATATATTTATTATTTCAATCTTATAATAGTGCCAACTAAGATAAAGTAATATTTTAAAATCAAAAAATTAAAATTAAAACTTATTAAAGTATTCACTTATATCACCCCGCGACCACCACCACCCCCACGACCACCCCGACCCCTACCACCATCCACCCATCCCTACCACCACCCATTCCAAGCCTCACCCACCCATCACCCACCCCTACCATCACAACCACCCAAATCACCACCACCACCACCACCAGCACCATCACCATGGTTGGGGTGGTGGTGGTGGTCGTCGTGGGGTGATGGTGGGGTAGTGGTGGTGGTGGTAGGGGTGGGTTGGGGTGGGGGTGAGGTGGTGGGGGGTGGTGGTAGTGATGGGATGATGGTGGTGGTGGTGGTGATGAGAGGGTTTTGTTAGTTTTAGTAAGGGTATTTGGATACTTTTATAAGTTTTATTTTTTATTTTTAAAATATTGCTTTATCCCAGTTGGCATTGTTATAGGACTAAAATGATAAATAAATTGTAAAGTAGGAATGATAAATATGTAGCAAAATTATAGAGGACTGAAATGAAGATAAAACTGTAAAGTAAGCCTTATATATAATTTTTCCAAAAAAAAAACTGTTCTTTTTTTTACTTGCTTTTTTTGGTAATGGTTTTTATTTTCTTTTGCTTACATTAAATGCAAGTTAAAATTAAAAAAATAAAAAATTATCCTTTTTTATTTACATTAAATGCAAACTACTGATTAAAGAAATTAATTGCATAGATCTCTCCCCTGTACATACTATACGGGTTTTCAATTTCTTCGGTTCGGTTTCATTTTAGGTCAACCTTCATTAACCTCTATTTGATCTTGGGTTGATGCCAACCTAAATCAAACCGAAATGAGTTGCACCGTTAGGATTACCCATTTAATAATAAGTAATGAAAACGCACCGAACCTAAACTCATACTTCTAAGTATATAAACTTCTAAAACTAACCGAACCAAAATAATTGCGTATGTGTCCACTCTCTCTTTACATATTGTACGAGTTTTCTATTTCAATTTAGGTTGGAGAGTTTGGTTTTCAATCTGTTTCGGTTCAATTTCAGGTAAACCTTTATTAAACTCTATTTGATTTTGGGTTGATGCCAACCTAAATCAAACCGAAATGAGTTGCATCGTTAGAGTTACCCATTTAATAATAAGTAACGACCCATTAATTAATAAGTAGAGACCAAGGACTCATAAATATTTTAATAATAAGTAATTATACATTATGCTACTGATATTTTAGACATTTGGTTAGCTTTATAAAACCGAATTAGATTTATTTGGTTTTGAATTGATATTTCGATTAAATCGAACCGAACCTAAATCCAAATTTTAGTACATAAACTTCTAAACCAAACTAAACTGAATCGAATTAAACCAAACCGAACCAAAGTGTTTTAAAAGAAATAATAGTCTATATTTATATGTCATTTACCACTATTTGGTCTTGGGTTGATGCCAACCCAAATCAAATGGACCTAAGTTTCGCCCTTGGGGTTACCCATTTAATAATAGTGACTGAAGACCCTCATAAATATTTGAATAATAATTAATAATTTATTATGCTATTAATATTTTAATAATAAATAAAATACAAAAAAAGTTAAAAAAGTATTTGTCATTTTTATTGTGTGATTTTTATTACAACGGTAGATAACGGTCCAATTGTCCATTTAAGGGTATGTAAAGTTTGAGTTTAGAGTTGGTGTTTACCACTAATTCATTTATGTTGACCTAACAAACAATTGAGTAATAGTCATTTGTTAAATTAATAAGCAACTTATGTTTTCTTTTGCTCAACGTATAATAATTTGGGATTATAAAAATCTATATCTATGTGAAATATTTTATGAATATGCTATTTTCAATTGAATCTTAATGATTCAGCTGTCAATACTTGATTTTATATTTCTTTGTGATGAAAGGTGTTATGATTTTCTCGGTTCTTGGTACCCTTACAATCCTCAATGTTCAAATATGGAAATTAATCTATGAAAAATAAAATATGACGACAAGTAGTAATACATATAAGAAAAACACCAGGCTATATGGGAATCTGTACTGGACGTAGGGTATATACTTAAGTTCAGGAAATTATTGATAGGTTATAGCAGCGTAGTGGGCATATAGATGAAATCAAATGTTTGCTCACAATAGTGATTATTAGCATCTATTACAAAACCCAAACATTTTACTATTTCTATTAAACATATGTGTATGAAGACAATTCTATCACGGTGTATAACAAAAGTATAGAGATCCTAACCCTAACAATATATATTATCGGTTATTTATTTTTTCCTTTTTATTTTTTAATAATTTATTTATCAAGTTACTTTGCGTGCCCGTGCATCGCACGGGCTGACTGCTAGTTCTAATAAAGAAAATCCTGCTTGGATCCGATCCACCATTGATCGGTTCAGTTTAACAAAAGAACCATCTTTGGCATTCACAACGATCCATTTAAATTTCCTTGCCATTCACAACCATCCATTTAAATCTCTCTCTCTCTCTCTCTCTCTACATAGCTTACCCTATAAATCCTCCAAGAAAAGGGAAAGGAACAGAAAAGATTTGAAGAGGTGAAATGGCGAGGTTAGAGATAATGGCGGCATTATTGTTAATAGCAATACTTGTTGCACCAGCAATTGCAACAAAGCTAGACGAAGTGGTTGAGGATGCTGCATCACCACCGGCTAGCCTATGTGAGGGCTTCACAAAGGAATGTTTAGACGTGGCGATGCAAAACTTGGTTAAGGACAAAGTCATCGACCACGATTTCTGTTGCAGATTGATTGTGCAGAAGGGTAAGGTCTGCTGGGATCAATCTTTGAGTTACATTTACTCAAATGGTGGTTCCTATTTGCCTTTTCTTCACCAATGGGGTGCTGATGTCTGGAGCCACTGTATTGAACTGAGCACCTAATCTCTATCCTCCAGTTTTAGATGATTAGGAGAGTAATAAAAGGAAGCAGATTTGAAGCTTTGATCCACAAGTATTTTCTTGTATTAGCAACCTCCAATGTCCAAACCCATTTAAAAATCATTTTAGGTTTGGAATTGTTAGATCCAGTTATATAAATTAATCTAAGTTCTAATGAATATTAGATTACTAATATTATCTAATGAAAAACAAGATAATAACACAAGCAATTTTAACAAGGTTCGGCAAACACCTACTCTGCGGGACCATGTCTAGATGATGAACAATCCACTAAAGCAACCAAGATTACATACACTAATTGGAACTTATATAAATTAAAGACTCTCTCT
>JAUPMG010158265.1:0-10870 GCA_031762675.1 Pachysandra terminalis | reverse complement strand
TGGTAATAACTAGGACCGTCACTGGGTACCTAACACATCCATCCTTGATTAGTAGGGTCTGGATTCATGTATATGAATCTGATCAATATTCAGGGCAGGAAATTTGAGGGTCTGTAATAGCGATACGATTAGAAATCAAACCTGAATAGGGTCATGGCCTTACGTACCTAACTGGATAAAGCTCTGCAAGTGCCATCAAGTCCCCACCCCCCAACACACACACACACACGCACGCACAGAGGAGATGGGTCTCAAAACCAACCCATTGATGCCCCTAATAATAAAAGTTTGCAATAGAATGGTGACAAATAAAGGTAGAATTTACCATATATTACAACAAATAATAGGAAGCAGGACACTCACTGTTTTTGAAAGTTCACCACCGATCTCCATAGTGCGCAGACACAAAGGTACTATTTCTGTTGAGAGAAGAAATCTAATAACTTCCGTATCATCAACCTGCACTTTTTGAAATCTTATATATAAACCTTTAAACAATTGATATATAAGTAATTCTATTCTATCATTAATGATTATACGCGCAATTACTTATTGAAGAAAGAAAAAATAAAGAGAACTATTATCCTCATGAAGTGCACTAATATACGTGATAACAATCTTCGGGATTTTGAATAATGCATCTAAACGGGAGTGTGCAATACATAATACATTTGAAACATGGATAATTAGCATTGGTAGATTTTAATAAAGGAGTAAGAAACAATAACTTCATGGTGGTAGGCATATAATGGAAAAATTGTCAGATGGAAAGCGTCAGACATAAAGAGTTTGAAATGAGGATGGAAAGAATAAATAAACAAATACGGGATCAATCTCGTTCCATTTTTAGAAGCTCATTCAAAAAAGCTTGATGGCAATATTGAAATGCCGGTTGATGTTTTTATACCAAATTTTTTTACTATGCCACACATCTCTAATGAACTGGTTACTATTTTACACACAATAAACAACCAACTTCAAAGTGTTATAAATTGGCATCAAGAAAGCCCATGACTGAAAACAGTGATTATGTATTATTGCAATAAACAAGGTACATATTTTCAGGCTGTTCATTTAAGGGACCTTACAGTATACAGGACAATTATCCCCATAGACAGGCAGTGTCTCAAACATGTGATGTGCCCACCTGTGTCTATTTGCTTCTGATATAAGAAGAAAAACACCCCCCCCCCCTTGTGTCTGTGTCCATGGATCCTAGACTGGACTAAAGCTGGCAGAATTTCTGAATATTGGTTAATGTTTCACCTGCAAGATATTTCCCAAGTTCAAGAGGCCATGTCAAGAGTATATCTTAACTAGGCTCTTCCAAATTCAATATGGATTTTTCATAGTGATGTTGAACACAATTGTGGGAAAATAATCACATCAGAATGATCTAAAAGTTACATTTTTCCATACTAAAGTTCCAAGATAAGCTATTGGTCTTCCCAAAGTCTGATATAGTTCCTATTCAGAGTTAATACTAGCTCATCAATATGTTGCATTTTTCTATGGATAACATCTGGAAATTTTATATGCAGAGTAGCATGTCCAGGCTGTTTGGATGCATGCTAGACATAAGCTCCCAGGATAGCACATAAGTTACTATTGGCAAGCTGTGTTGGAAAAATGTCAGGGTTGATTTCCAAATACTTGCACAGCCGAACAAGTTGCATATCACATTAGTTACATTCCTATAAATATGTATGATTGCCGTTTTCACGAGTATCAATGAATTAGGTATTTTCATATGTTGAAAGAAAATCATAAATCGAAATATACAAATTTATATATATTTGTATGATTGCCCTTTTCGCGAGAGTATCAATGAATTAGGTATTTTCACATGTTGAAAGAAAATCATAAATCAAAATATTGCATCATCATTTTATGAGAACTAAAATCATGGGAATGCATAATAATTCTGAGGTTTAAGGATTGCAAGGAATAAATACCTTCACAAGTGCACCGATAACTCCCAAGCTAGTAAGTCTCAGAAATTCAAAAGGCGTTGCCTTGCTTGTCGTATTAAGGAAAGGATACAGATATAAAGGTAGATGGGCTGCAAAGGATGGACACAGGTGTAAAGGTAAATGGTCTGCAAATGGCAAGAAGCTGGTTAGCAGCTCCATTACAATTATCAAATTACAACAGACAAAGAATTAACAAATGCATATCGATGAAAGGAATCATTACGCAAATATTAACTCCATGAATAGTTGATTACATATTTACTCTAGTAAAAATTAATTCAAAATAAACTAAATTTTTAAAGAAAATTAATTGACAAATTTCTCATTAATTACTCAACAGAAACTTCTTTGGAATGATCATTGTTGATAAAGAGAATGGGTCAGAATAAGAATGATCATTGTTGATGAAGAGAATGGGTTATAGTAAATCATTAAATCAACCCTGACATATTGAAAGAATAAAAAAAATTATTTATAGGCTCGATACTTAAGTCAGGTCTTTTTAAATTCTAAGAATCAAAACATAATCCTAATCACTTTCAAAGCATCTGCAGATTCAACTTTTATGCAAGGAAACAGAAGTAATAGTCGAGTCATTCCAAATGAAATTATCACTATTAATACAAATGGCCCTTAGTTACACTTCAAATGCAGGCCCATAGTTCTTGTGCACTATCCCATGTTAACAGTATATGCATAGATATACATGGCTAAAATCTATTAATTCCTCAATAACATGAAGATGAAGCAAATACAGAATGGAAGTTCATTACCTCCTACATCTCAAGAAAATACTTGGATTAAAAGAGATATAAATGCAAATGCAAGAAAATGTCCCTATGTTAACTTACTAGCCACAGATAGCCCACCTCCAAACTAAAAAAAAAAAAATCAGATGTAATAGGACTTTACCAAGTCGTACCAGGTGCAACACAGAGTAACATAGAAGCTGCAGCAACTTCTAAACATTTAGTTAATTGTAAAATAAGAGAATCTTCTCATATATATGTTGGGACAATTAAGTCATGAATTAAACTTCAGCAGTATCCAAATGAATATGCCATCCGTATAAGAAAGATACCATTGAGGAATAACATCCTTGTGTCCGGGTGAGAAGCTACAGTCTGAAGAAATTGAAGACCCAAAAAAAAAAAAAAAACAAATAAATAAAAAGGGCATCAGTAACATCTTCAAATGAACAACACATGCACAAAGAACAAATGCAATAAGAATGAAAAACAAAATGTGTCATATCTAGAGACAATAGTACGACACCTCCAGGACTCAATTACTGCAGTATGTTTCATTTTCATTCCCTTATGGGTATGGAAAAACCATCATATGAACATTAAAAAATTTCTACCCATTCATCAAGGTCAATAACCGTATCATGTTTTTATTTTATGTTTTTCAATTCAGCAATTTATTTACATTCATTTAATTCTTTCTCAATATTAGAGGTAACTATTAAAACAAATATGTGTAGGTTATCTTTGTAACATGAAATCAGCTTCAGCATTAAATGCATTACAATACAACACTTCTATATTCCAACCAGTTGAGGTTAGCAACACAATGCCATATTAAATGCATTTGCATAAAATAGAAATTGTGGATTGTAAAGAAGATAAGAGTACAGAAACAAATGGAGAAGAGAAGAAAGAAAAGTATTGGAGAAAAGAAGAACTAGTGCCGACAGCCCTATTCTAAGTTATTTACAATATCATAGCAAAAATATCAAACTACCCTTGGGAATGTCTCCCATTTACATCACTTTCCATCAAGCTTAGCGTGTATATCAATCATGTTCACCTTGCATAAGGCATCATCCATTTTTTTCTTAAGAATCTCATTGATGAGGAAATCAGCTATTGGGTGCAATTACCAAATCTATGCATCATTTTTTTTTTTATCAATAACGAAGATTATATAAATAGAGAAGATGAATATACACCAAATCTATGCATCATTGTTATTCGAATTGTTATTTTGCTTATTGATTTTAAAATTCAAAAACAGATGAAAACATGTAAGGTAAGGAATAAACGTATCCAAGAGAGCCTAAGAATAGCCCAAAAAAACCTAGATGGAGTTGGTTAGAAAACATCTAGACACATAATTTGACTGAATATATGTTTTTTAACAGGTTGGGATGGTGTGGAACAAGACTTAGGTTCCCAACATCAACTAGTTGGGATAAGGCATTTTGTTGTGTTGTTGTTGTTGTTGCTGCCGTTCTTGTCCTTGTTCATTGAACTTTCATAGTTCGAAAAATCAGTAATTTTAAATTAACCCATCTTAAATATTCCAAAACTGGAAACCTTAGCCCCACCATATACACCCTAACCATTTCAATTTATGTCATATTTGCATTATATAGAGGAGTCCACAAGCCATCGTTTTGAATTAGTAACTTGCACAACCACAATTGCTCCACATTATGCTACATATACCATAGCATTCATCAAAAAAAAATGCTACATATGTCACAGCCAGGTTTCAAATATCAGCTGATACTGATAAGTATCCGGTTATATGTATCAGGCTTTAAGGTTCTTGCTCCGATATTATATAATATGGTTATGTATCGACCGGTATGCCAATATGATTCTGCCCATATTGGCCTCATATCTACATATCGGCTGATACATTTTTTCGCATGTACATATCAGCCCATCAACCGAATCGTGACGTTTGGCACCTTTGTTTTACATGTGTTCTTAAGATTGCTTTTTCACCATTTTGAGCTTAAACAAACTCTTAACTACTCGCCCTCTCACCAATGCTTCACAATGCTACTTTCCTCCAGATCTATGCATTTGGTTGACAAACTAAAAATGATTTGTATAATATCAACGAAATAAAACCAAAAAATCTGAAATTGGGATTTTTTCGATTCTTCAACCAATTCTTTGACTTTTACCAATGTTGGGAGATATAGCCAGCAGGTTCGATATTTATTTCACTCATAGATGTATCAACCAAGCTTTTTTTTTTGACTCTGTTAACCTTAGTTGCTTTGCCACGATACTCTATATGCAGTTTGTGATCACTGGTGACTTTCTAAATACAATTTAAGGTTTGTGTGCATTGAGGTTGCATATTATTTATGCTTTATGTTGTTTTAATGTTCATTTTTTCATCATGTATTTAATGAAAACACCAATTTACATCTTTTTAGATTTTTTCTGATTATTATTATTATTATTTGGTCTTTTAAAGTGGGGCTGGGTGTCAGTCCGTATTGGTCGATTCATACCGTATCAGCCGATAAGACTCGGTTTTTCTCAGGCCGATACAATATGAAACCGATACTTTAGACCTTGGTCATAGTTCTAATATTATCAAATCTGTTCTAACAATCTTCTTAGTGTATCAATAACATATCACTTTAAAAGTACCTCTTTGATTATGCTATCTGGTCCCTTTAAAGGTTTAGCTGGTTTTAAATCAATTGCACAAAAACTTGTAAACAATAGCTTGCGAAAGAAATAAAGAACCAATACTCTTGTAAGTGAAAGGCAACATCTACATAGCTAATCCCACAAGCTTAACTATCCAACTTTACCACTCAAATTACATATGTTCTTCTTATTGCTCAACAAATTCATATAACACAAGAATAGTTACCAATTTAGTAAATAGTTCAAATAGGCAAAACCAGCAAATTCCACTAGGTCAAAAGAGAACCCAAAGTGATTGATCCTTTCCATCATATAAAGACTGATATGAGAAAAATAAACAGATCCCAAGGGTGAAGATTAATAGATGATAAATTCAAAGAGGAAAAATGTATATTGCAAAAGGTTGTCCTGATAAATATAGTGATACTATTGAGAAAACAAAATATTAGTTGACCTGAAGAAGAGCAAGTGCATTGCAAACTCGAGTTGATGCTCCATAAGTGAGGGTGGGTGGTGATAGAGCGGGATATATTGAAACTAACTCCTGTAATTAGTAAAAGTTCAGCATTAGTAAAGCAAAAGTCAATTAATATGATGCCCATTAATGTACTGCTAACAAAAGAACTAATTCTGGAGCAATTCATTCATATATAACTAGGATGTGCAAAGAGTGGGGGCAGATAACAGCCAGGGTTCATTTTTAAAATTTCATTTTTAAGGTGAATTTTGGTGTAGGAAAAATTTCAAAACACACGCAGTAGTGCAAAAAGACAATGGAAACTTTGGAAATGCTTAAAAACTTAAAACAAAGACTATTGAAAACTTAAACTTTAGATTTGAACTGTTGATATTGGATAATTTCTATGCAAATCTAGCCTAGTAAGTTTAATTTAACTGATTATGTTTGATTTAAATGGTTACATCATTAACGATTCTTATAACGATGAGTACGATTAAATTAAAGTTGAGTTTGTCTTTGATTTTGGATCCAAAACTTTTTATAGGACATAGTTTCAAAGTTACTGATGACAGATTTTGGGGCACAAAAATCTGGACATTTGGTGTGCCTTCAACCTTTCAAACTATAAATTATTAAAACAGATTAATAAAAGTATGCAACATTTTTTAAAGAGATTGACAAAACTATCCTTTATATTAAAAGGAAAGCTGTGGCACTGTGACAAGTATGCCACTGCTTAAACACAGAATATGTAACAATTCTGCAACCAAACATTGAGCAACGGTCTTGCAAGAAGCATAAATCTGAGAATTTGTTTTGGAAAATTTTCAGCTTTTGTTCTACTTAAAATCGGTTACAGACCAAACCAGATAACCAAACACCATGTTTTAGCCAAAACCGCTTTTAGAACCCCAAGAACAGCTACAAATGGTGGTCGAGAATCAAAATCAAGAGCCACTTAAAACTTCAATTAGGGGTATCAATGGACCGGGCCATGCTCAGCCTAGCCCATCCCACTCACAAAATAAATAAGCCCTAGCCAACCCAAGGCCATCATGGTCCTATCTTTATAGCCCAAGTCCGGCTCTATGCTTTTTCATAGGGTTAAGGCCGGTCTCAGGCCAGCCCTATCATTTAAAACCATAAGATCGTAACCAAAGTTACCAGAGAACAGAGTGGAATGCCCAAAGCAAGAGAAGGAGCGAGAGCATCAAATTTGAAAATACCTTCAAGGAGAGAGAGATAGAAAGAGTATCTACATAGATTATATATACACAAGCCATACATAACTTATTCTATAAATTATATATACTAATATGCGTCTTATAGTAACTTTATATGATAAGAGTTACAGTAACTTTATATGATAAGAGTTATATCTTTGTTTACATTACAATAATACATTTTGTTTATAAAATGTATGATTAAAAATAATATTTGTATAATTTATATTTTATTTATTTTCTAAAGAGAAATAGATGCAAGTAACATGAGACAGAGGTGTCTTTTTTTTTATTTAATGAGAGAAGAGAGAGGTGATGAGAGAGAGAGAGAGAGGGATGTCTTTCTTTGCATTTAATGAGTGAGCGAGGGAGAGAAAGGTGTCTTTCTTTGCATTTAATGGGACAAGAAATTCGCAATTTCCAAAAAAGAAATCCGCGAGTTTATGATTGTTTCTTTCTCAAATTGACACTGTGCGACTTGAGAGCGGGTTTGTCTCCTAATGTAGACGAATTAGGTAACTGAGATTGTAACCATCTTTCTCTCTATTTTATGTAATTCATTTAAGTTTGTTATTGATAATAACTTAGATTCTTAATATTAGAAAGAAAGCATCATATTATAAAAGAAACAATCTTCCATACTACTTTAAGACTATATTGGACTTTTCAAACAAAGCTTTGACAACTAAATAGAAGATAATATTATGATCACTGAACGAAAAAGTAACACTAGCAATCTAACTACATGATTAAAAATAATATCATCCCACTATACTAATAATTACGAAATTAAACTCACCCTTTTATGCAACCCCATAAGACGTATATATAGATAGACATGACAACCTAATATATAGGTGATAGGGTCGAACTTTATCAAGCTGGGCTAAGGAAGGCCCAAGCCTGGCCTAAAATACGATACGAGCTTAAAATTGAGCCCAAGCTCAAAAAATAGGCCCAACCCATCCTAAAGTTACTTCGGGCCAAATGGGTAAGCCCATGTAAATTGATAACTCTAGCTTGAATATAGGTTTACTTATAAAATTCTAGCCAAGTCAATCCATCATGTAGGTGTGATTTTGAATACATACATACATACATATATATATATGACTCAATAGTTTAAGAATGAAAGTGTGGAAACACTTAAGGATTGGTACTTCTATGAGTAATGTACTTTATCAATAATAGATATATACATTGGATAGTAATGGGAATGCATTGACTCCTTCAGTCCTAGCAACACAAGTCTTAATAATTTTTCAAAGTTCAAAGCAAGATAGTTTTTAGACTTTCCTAGGAGGAAATTGGATATTCCTAAGAGTACATATGGATCGCATGAATTCAAAAGATACATGAGAATTGGAATGCATATGAATTGTAAATCTTATGATTTCAAATTCATATGTATTGAAATTATGTTGTTTGGTTGACACGTTATTCATAGCCTAATTTATCTAATTTGTATAGCTAAAGTATATTTTTTCTTTACTACTTTTTATTTAACTCAAGTGATGGATTCTCTTGCAAATAGGGATGGCAACAAGATTTACTGTATCAGGACCAGGTATCGAACCGGTCTTGGCAGGTTTTGGTCTGGACCGACCAGTACCGTCCGAATCTAGTACAAAAACAAATTTTAAAATTAAAAAAAAAAATTGGAACGGACCGGCAGGATTGGCCGCTGGACCGACAAGACCGGTCGCCGATCCAAATCGAAACCAGTCTGGTGGGTTACCCATTTAAACCACCCCAACGAAATACTTAGTTTACGTGGGATTTACAATAAACACCCCCAGGGTGTGAATTATAATTCTCATGAATCGTGGGAATTGGGTGTCTTTTTTTTCAACTTGAATTTTAATTCTAGTGGGAATTGGTCATCCAAACACAAGAATTGAAACTCACACTTGCCAATTCCAATTCCCACCCCTGAATTCCTGCGATCCAAACAGACCCTAGGGGGCATTTTGTAACTATTCTCGAACCTAATCTGGTCTTGTACTACAATGGAAGAGAATATTTATAAGCAACATAACAAAAGGAAGGGCATTGTATACTTGATACTACTGTAAGCTGGCTTTTGGCTTTGATCCTCAAACCTGATTCTAGGTGCTTTTAAGTTTAAAAAGACTTGCTTTAGGTAGAACATGATGTTAGGTTTGAGCCTTGAAACTGATTTTAGGAGAAAGACAAATAGATAATTCATCAGATCAGAAATGCTGAGAATCGTAGTTCTGATTATGAAAAAATCATTTCTGAAAGTGCAGTGCCAAACTTGTAAATACGGTCACCTAAGTTGTGGGATACTTGTAAAATAAAATAGTGTTCCTTACCATTCCAATAAAAAAAATAAAAATAAAAACATGATAGCATACTTGTAATTTCAGCTACCTAGGTTTAAACAATGAAATGGAACAAATTAAAGCCAAAAGTGAATATGTTGGGACCCAAATCACCCAACAACCATAATTTTATTATCATTGAGTAGAATGACGTTCAGGACACAAAACTAAAGCCAAACTATAGTACAAGTCAAAATCCCAGTCTAGGACTTAAAAGAACTAATAAGGGTATTTGGCCTCAGATTTTGACATGTTTATTACTTTTGAAAAGGATCAGGATCCACCTTATGATGTGTCCCCACGAATAGATCAAGTATGTAATATATCAGCTGATCAAATGATTTAACCATTTAAGTCTTATGTTTTCCTTCGTAAGGCAAAAGTTCTGAAGTAAAGCATGCCAATATGATAATAATCGACTAAATCACCCTGAATTTTAGAATAGTGATTCTCATAACTGGGACCTATTCATTGGTTGATCCTGTGCTCCACAATACTTACTACCAAGGTTGTCAAACCATGGTAATTTTAATATAAGTAGGATTTGGGGTTAGGTTTTAAGATTTCTCTTGGAAAAAATGGTTCGTATTGTTAAAATATGTAAATTATGTTTTTGTATATATCTAATTTTTTTAGAGTACGTAATCTAAACAAAAAAAGGAAAATCTTTCATTAAAATAACAGAAACCGACATTTTTAGTGTTGTGGAGTCGAATCGTTTGAAACTTTGAATTGTATACAATTAAATCATAAATGCTAAAGATTCAACGTATAAATCCTAAGATTCAAAATATAAATCGATTTTTTCAATGATTTGAATCAATGAAGGGTCAATCAAATCGAATCATAAGATTCATGACAATGTTTTTAAAGGCGCTCGTGTAGGCGCCTAGGCATTGTTCTAGGGACCTACACAATGTTCGCCTAGGAAATTTTAGGCCAGTCGACCACTTAGCTTAACTAATTGCATAATTTTGATTTTTTTTCTTTTGTTAAAAGCAGAAATGTATTAAATTATCTGCAAGAAATTATTACTCAATACATAATAATAACTTATTACTGACTAGTAGCAATTATTCAACCATTTGTTTTACGCATAAATATCTATTATGCTTCCATTCGACTAGAAGGAGAGTGTACCCAGCCAACCAGGTAAGGCCTTTTCTCTGCCTTCACGGTCCTAACACTGATCATTGTTATCTAGATATCTAAAATTTATTATCTTTTATTTTTACAAGGAGCCTACTCCCACCTTCTCCCTTTCTCTCTACAATTAACCATACCATTTGACCCTTTTTCTTACTGTCTTTCTCTTTCTTGCCCACACTTCTATTATTGACTTTTTTTTATAAGTACCTAAACCTCCTACATCCTTTTCCCTATTTTTGATCTCCCTAATTATTTTTGTTACTATGATAATGAATTTTCTATTTTTATAATTTTATTATTTAATTAGATCTTTATA
>JAUPMG010158254.1:0-10870 GCA_031762675.1 Pachysandra terminalis | reverse complement strand
TACTGTTAGCCACACTCGTAGGAATACGGGGTGAAGGTCGCACTTAAACTGGAAAACCTACAAAATCGGGAATTTCTAGTTTGGGTCGTGACACTATTGATCATCTTATTTTCAGAAGTTGGATTATCCCTAATCGTTGTTATATGTAGAAGGAGGCGGAGTCAGTTAACCACCTTTTACTGCATTGTGAGTTGGCCAAGGAACTGTGGTCTTTATTTTTAGGTGGTTTCGGAGTTGTATGGGTAATGCCGAAAGATAGGAGTGGTCTTTTGTCTTCTTGGGGATGGAGGAAAAAGAAGTATAGACGCGATATCATATGGAATTTAGACCCACATGTCATATGTTGGTCTATCTTGGAAGGAAAGAAATGATAGGGTGTTTGAAGGAAAGAAGGTGCTGGTTGAAGTTCTTAGAAGAAGAGCAGTGGCACTGTTGTTTCATTGGGCAAGGATATATCCAGATTTTTTTTATGTACGTTTTGTAGATTTTGTGAATAGGTGGGGGAGTTATGATAAGTCAGATTATAGTCCCATAGTGAGCCAAACTAGCAGCAGAAGAAGTCGATGACCTAGTAGTAAGTTGTTGAGCCCGCCTGCAATGGGGAATAGTACTCCTTACAAAGAAGTATCACACAACCGTGATTACCAGGACCTCCAACCTGTGTCAAAAACTTATAGGTTTGGGCCGAATGTTATCACTTTCAACAAAATATTTCACTATCAACCTTATGATTTGTACACCACAATGGGAGCATTCTTGTGGCTTACCACGAATGTGGCCTCCTCCACCACTACAACGTCCAATAGATGCATCACAACCCTTAGACAAGTCTCCCCTTCCAACTAAAGACACTAAGGGTGTGTTTGAAACCCTGGATTTCATAAGAAAAGAAAAGAAAGTGCTAAAGAAAGCACTTTCTTATGTTTGGTTGACCATTTTTGAAAGTAAAAGATAGGGATTTGGAAAGAAAATCTTCTACAAATTTTCTTTCTGAGACAAATTCTCCACCCAAAATGGTAGAGATTTTGAGAGAAAAGGAAAGAAGTTGGAGAGAAAGCCTCTTGACCACCACCACCAACACACTACCATTACCACCACCCCATTATCACCACCACCCCACCACCAGCACTACGCCACTACCATTACCACCACAACCCTCACCAACACCACCACCACCACCCATTGTGCATCCCTGCACCACCTAGTGTGGTAGTGGTGAGATGGGGTGATGGTGGTGGTGGTGTGGTGGTGGTGGTGGTGGTCGACGTTTGCCTCTTAAGCAACCTTGACGTTAATGGTCAAAGGCTTCTTAGGCTCTGGCAAAGGCAGCTTCCCGACGGTGATAGTAAGCATGCCATCCTGATAAACAGCGGAGATCTTTTCAGTGTTTGCAGTACAAAGTTGTTTCAAATATTGTATTCCAAGCAATTATTTTATATGGCTAACAGAAAAAACTGACTAATTTTCATTTTGGTTTTCTTTACACAACCAAACGAGAGAAAGCATTTCTTTATAATTTTCTTTATCCAACCAAACAATTGAAAGTAATGTACTTTCTTTTCTCTTCTTTTCTCTTCTTTTCTCTTTCTTTTTTCCTTTCTTTTCTTTTCTTCTGAAATCCAGGGTTCCAAACACACCCTAGAACAAAGTTCTCCTTAGTAACAAGAATTGAAGTAATATTGTTACCATCCAACATTTGGCCCCTGATTCATTGAATATCTTCATTCAAGCCAGAAATAATTTTTCAACCTAAAAATCATCGTGTTGGAACTTCTGCAATTTATTATCATTAGATAAAGGCTGGTAAAAATGTTCAGCTCGTGCCACATAGATGAAGAGTACTATAATAAAGCTGTTACTCCTTGTTGTAAGAGGAAAATGTTCTTGAAGTGAACAAGTTCGAGAAATATTTTCTTTTTCAGGGAGTGCATTTTATGCATTACATCCCACACCCGTTTCATAGTCTCTATGAACATTATATTAGCACTAACTGATATCTCCATGCCGTTCCATAACCAGGTTATCACTGGATAATTATCTCTTGGCCAGTAATGATACTTGGGATCAGATTTCAAAGGTGGAAATGACATACTTCAACTTCCCCCTAGCACCAGGGAACACCTTTCACTGATTGAGCCTGGAAGAAATGATTAGCACGAGTTAGTTTAATCGCTGTGATTTGCCTACCAGCACAACTTTAGGTGGCTATGAGAGAAGCTTTAGTCTCAATAGTACATTCCATTATGGTTAACAGCAAACATTCAGTAAATCTAGTTGAATATCTAAACATGGATGTAATCGGTGTAGGTCCCACCGAAGCAAGGTCCCGGGAGGGGTGGACTATCAACAGATAACTTTTTGGCATTTTTTTGCACAAAGTGGCTGCACTCAGACTCAAGCCCGCATTTTAATGTGGCAGCCTGAGTTGTTTTTACTGTCACCAAGTGACAGTCTCTAATTCGTTGAATATCTAATAGCCATAAAATGAAAAAATTGTATAGTAAATATGTACGAACATTCACAACAATCGAGAATACCATTACCACATTAAGCATAGGAAGCTTCATGCGGCCACATTGTTCTACACATAAAAACACACACAGGACACTAAAGTCCCTCTTTTGCATGTGTTTCTTAAAGGGTGTAACAAAAAACATATTCGCAACCAACCATCATGGTTGTTGCTTACACAAGAGATAATAGAGACTGATTAGAATAACCAAAACCTTGGATTTCAAAAGAAAAAAGAAAACGGAAAAATATTGTAAGAGAAGAGAAGAAGATAGTAAGAATAGATGAGAGGAAGCAGTGTCGTATCACTGCTCTGATACGATGCTACAAAACCTATAATAGATTAAGAAAAATAAGTGAGGTGGAAGAGAATAAGAGAGGTTAAAAGGAAATGGTAGAGAAGATAGTAAGAATGGAAGAGAATAGATAAGAGGAAGCAGTGTCAGATTAGTTCAACTTCTTATGTTCTTACTTACATTATGTACAGAGGATTGAAATACACCTGCAATACATATATAACTTCTCACAATATGGAAAGGTGATTTATACCTTGATATCTGCAATATCCATCAATAGGTCTAATAGGAAACTTTTGAAAGGAAAAGTGTCAAAGATGTCTCTGTAATTACATGGTCTATGATCACCGCATCTTTCTTTTTTGATTGTTGGTTTGTATTAATGTATTATGTGGCATTTGGATGTTAAGAGCAATGTTTGAATACATATGTCAAATAATGTGTAGTTTTTCTTCATGAACATGTCGTTCATGTCGTATATATATATATGTATTAATTGACTGAGTGGCATATGTAGTCTTAGTATATATGTATTAATTGACCAAGTGTCATATGTAGTCTTAGTAGGTTTTTGTTAGCTGGTCACTCTATTGAGATCATATCTAACCTAGATTTCAATAAATCATGTGAATGGAACTATTATGCTACTTGTTCTAGGTCATTATATAGTGGTAAAAAAGGAGTCCGGAGAAAATTTATCAGAGCGATAACTCCAATCTACCTCTCCAAAAAATTGGAAGGAATTGAGTCTACATTGGCAATGTCTATTAGAAACGATAGGTACCAAGATATGATGACTGGATGGTGGATGTGACATGGGTAAAAACGATGGTGGCATATATCGTAGTATATTTAATCATTGGATCACTAGAACTGGCCTAACTCTGAATGATTAGTAATTAAGGTATCAAGATTGAAGTTGGTGTAAGCGTTTGGTATAGAGAAATTTTTTTTTCATGGATCACAAGTATTGTTGGCATTGCTTCACTGATCAACTGAGAATTTCAGTGCAGTTATAGGAATGAGTTTAGTCAACATTGAAGCGTTGGTAATTGGGAAAAGAAGTGGATATCCAACCCAGAGGGACCCTGTTGTGATGTGGGTGAGGACAGAAGACAAAATTTGGTATACATACATGCAAACCTTATTTATCAAGTTTCAGTCCATCCATAAAGAAGTATCAAAAGAATTTTGAATATTGAATAAGGACCCAGATTCTGGAGATTTGTGAAGTTTCTGTTTTATACTATTAATTCTGAATGCAAAGTTAGGTGGAGGTGGGGTGGGTGTTTGGCTAGAGACACTGGCTGGGCTCATCAACTAGCCTTCCAAATTGAGTAGGAACCAAATAACTGAACTGCCAAGAAAGTTGCTGATGATATTAGCTAGCTAATCAAAGTTGTTGGTAACAAGAAGCATTGTTATGGGTACTCTGAATTACTTCTGGAGCTAAAATTCAGGTTTCACCTCTCTGAAGTATGCAAAAAGAAGCATATATCTGAATGGAGGAGAAAATTCAAAGGTTTGTGGACATGTAGCAAACACGGTCTTTTCTTTATTGAAAGAATCACCTTGACAAAATTGACGAGGAAAAAAATAGTGGATGATTGAAGGAGAGTATACACAATGAGAGTGAAATGTAAAGTAAGTTCTCCTCAATGATCAGTTCCAAGGGAGAAATTATGATTGTCTATGAAGAAGGCTTAATATGATTGGAAGAAAGAATCAGGAGGCTAAAATAATGGATCAAAGAGTGAAAAATGAGTATCGAGTTTGATGCAGCATTGTGGATCCTCTCTGGTTTCAAAGAATGACAGCCAAAGTGGAAGAGAAAGAAGAAAGGTTTAACTATCAAACATTACACTATGAGGGTGATAACCTGGTAGGAAACAAGATCTGCTCATGATCTTTGATAGGTACAAGCACAAAGAATGTGGAACCTAAGATATTTTCTGACAAGCATTCGGCAAACTCTACTTCAAAATTAAGCTACACATCCCTAGCTCTTTTGAATGATGACCTTTAACTGTTATTTTGAAAGCTTTGCCTTGTCTAGTTTCCATGACAAGTTCAGTATAAGATAGTCCATATGGGGGTCTCACACTTGAGAGCCTGTGGTATATCGATAACAATAAGTTCATTTAATCAAAGGAATGAATAGATATGCTAAGTTCATGGGAAAAGAAGATAAGGAATTTTCTTATGAAATTTGAAGTGGAACTATCTCTTCTGAGAATTGGGATCTGATTGATCATGGAATAAATCAAACTAGTGGGGGCTTAAGCAATTTTATGGGTTCAAATCTGGAGGATGATGTGAAAGTTCATCTTCTAATAATTTGCATCTTCATTTAGTACAATAACTTTCTAGTGCTTAAACTAGAATTAGCATAATGGAATAGGGAAGATTTTGAGTATTATAATGTCACATGGAAGTAAAAATTAGTGTTTCCATGCAATATTGGATTTTAGTGGTTACTATAATTAATTTAAAAGGTTGAATTTTATGATGAAACTTAGGAAAATATGATGAACATATGAGTTTGCATTGGAGGTGATGCACTTGATGAGTCTGTCAAACAACTTTTAGAATGCCATCTCTATGTAATGAAACTTCAAATCTTTCCATCTACGTAAATAAGTTGAGTCTTCAGAAGCTTAAAAATTGTGAAGGTGAGCTCTTGGATTTTGGTGTGAGAAAGGACAGAAGATACATATTTTTAACTATTCGTGGAGATGTTTCAAAATCTTTATTGGACTAGATGATCCAAATTGTTGACTTGGGAATTGGACCCCTTAGGTTAGTTTGATCCCTAACCCAAGTTGCAATCAAGATTCATACAAAATCGGGAGCAAGAATAGTTGAACTAGCTAATTGTTCAACTCAGATGGGTTGCATTGAGCTGTCTAGGTGACTACGTAGAGAGTGAAAAAAAGGTGTCTTTGTGTTAAGAGGAAGAGAAGGTTCTCAGCTGTTAGAAAGAAGAGATGAGAAGAGGGAAAATTTGTCATCACCGTTCGAGAGCTTACTCAAACAGTGATGACAATGCCATGTTGATAGCTTTATCTAGTCTAAAGGGTGGCATTAAACTCCTCATCCCCATTGCAGAGAAAATTTGTTTGAGAAGTGAAATTTTTTATGGAATTGTACAGATCGCATGTGGGTGGATATACTATTTGACAAAATTGCTCAATATAGTAAGCGCAAATCTAAAAAATGTGGCCCTAAAAGAATCGAATGTCCTCAAGTGTTGTATCAGAAAGATACATCCATACTTCAACAACTAAAATCAAGGTCTACTTCTCTTAGAGTTCATTTGGATTTGTTAATTTGGTGAGGGTGGATTTGGATTTGAGCCCTCTAAATCCAAATCCATTGTTTCTGTGAGTTTTTAACAACTCAGAATCTAAGGATTTGAAATCAAATCAGAGTAGTTATTTTAGAAATCCAATTTGTTGAGGATTTTACTTCTTATTTATTACCTGACACGCCAACCTATGGAAGAAGATGCCTCTTCTAAGTCTGCACATCCACCATCGCCATATAACACCATCCATCACCCACCACCTCCACCTACCACTGCTTCCACCAGCACCCATCCTCAACTACCACCACTGCTCAATACCCACAACCCATCCTCGACTACCACCACTGCTCAATACCCACAACCCACCGCCACCTATCATCCACCAACTACAATTTCATAAGTAAAATCTTAGAAATAAAATGCTGTTGTCATTTATATATGTAGTTGCTACTGTATAAGCATATTTTTAATCTTGTGCATATATCCCTGTAAGTTAGCATTAATTTAAGTTTGAAATGATTCTGCTTTTAGCATATTATCTTAGTGCATTTCTATCATCAACATGGTGTGTGGTGATCGTATTTGTGCCATCTTTTGGCTAGGGCTTCATCATGTCTTCTGTTGATCTTTACTCAAGTGATAAATTATGGAAATTATCCTCCATTGATCATCGGAAGATCGAATAGATACTTCTAATTGATAAGCCATGTAGAAAGTAATTCTATATTTGGATGGATAAACTACGATTTCTGGAATTAATTCTGATGAAACACTGTATAGAACAAAGATGATTGAAGATTTTTTTTTTCTTTGAGGTATGGGCCATCTAGGAGTTTATAATGAGTCTAATCTATCGTTATGGTACTTTACTTTTCTTTTGCCATTGAACACAACTGTAGATGATTGAATAGATATTCTAGTTTGACATCTTAGAGTTCATTCTTTAGTTTTCTAAGTATGTGAACTGAATGTATATTAGAAACTTTTAATTGCAATTAACTTACAAATGAAAAAAAAAAAAGGAAAAGGAAAAAAAATACAGTTTTATTTTATTCTTTTCATTCAATATAGATTTAATTTCAGCTTAGATATCTTCATATATCATCCTAATTATGTAGTTGTATAGGAGAAAGACTATCCAGTAGACATCAATTCTCTATCTGGAAAATATCTATCTTGATACACTGTGAGAGATGGAATAACTACAAATCCATTATTCTCCTCTTAGCACATCTTTTGGGTTTGATATTTAAAACTTTTCAAAAATAATATATATATATATTATTTTTTCTTTATAAAAATTAATATTTTATTTATTCCTTTGATTGAGGAGATTTTATTGAACATTTTTATTAGTTCTCCATTGTCTATGAATGTCTTATTTTATTACATTCAATAGATTCAAATGGCCCTTTTTTTTTGTTAATTTTGTTTTATCTATTAATATTGATTCATAGTCTACCAACTTCCTAAACTTAATGTCTTTAGAACAATCTTAGATAAACAAAACTGAAACATAGTAGAGAGATGAAAAGAGAAATTGATTTTAAATAGTATTTTATTTTGTTGTCATAAACCTAAAAATTCAAATGTCGAAGGCATGTTACACTATAATTTCATGCAAAAGTGAATATTGACAGGGTAGAGAGATGAAAACAGAAATAGTCTCTAAATGATATTTAAGGTTCTTATTGTTGGTGAATTTATGTTTTTTTTAAATTACATATTAATTTTTTTTGCTGATGTGGCAAGATTTCTTAAATTTAATGGTAGTTGAGATAGTTTCACTTATAAATCTCTGTTTTTTTTGGGAACCTATAATGTAGTGAACTCGAGCAATTTGATCGAAGTATTTTTTTTTTCATTGGCCATTTTTTTTACTTCTCTTTTTTGAATAGAGATAATCTTATATACTTGGGATATTTCTATCCCATTTTTCTGATATCATGTTTTGCTAACAATGGTCAGCAGTTGGTGAAGGCTGATGCAGAAAACCAACAGACCTGTGTTCAAATCTGTTCACCAACAAAGGCTTCTTGGTAAGAAAGCCTACTAGCAAGCAACATCTCAATATTTTATTAAAAAAAAAAAAGGTCTAACTAGGGTGGTGGTTGACATGTTTTGAATGTTCTCAATCGATGCCAAAGAAATCTTACTTATTACTCAAAATTAGTTCTTCCGAAAAAAACATTTTGTTGATATTAATGTTGCCATGTTAGAATTGGTTCATTCAAATCTGAGTTACAAGAGCGTGAAAGCCTTAAATTTGAAATTTCTTTAAAGCAAAAGCACCTTTTTTTTTTTTTGGATAAAATAAAAGTTAATTTATAATAACTATATATGTAATTGATATAACATAATTATTAATATAAGTAACAAGTGTCACCTTTTAAATGAGGGGAGAATAATAATTTGTTAAAATAGAAAAATATGATAATATTTTATAAAATAAATAATTAATAAAATTTAATAGCTTGACATTAATAATGCTAGATAGATGTTAATAAGTTTTTTACAAGCTTTTTCATGCCGGTGATCCTCAAATTGGTAGATAAGTAGGATTAATTAAAATTAATACGAAGAGATTAAGGGTAACCAATGTATGGCTTGAATGGAAATGATAATCTATCAACCTGAGTCGTAGAAGGTTCGAAAACAATGTATAAACACTGGCTTTAATGGCTTTAATTCTATATTCTGTTCTATTATATTTAAGAAAAGAATATAGAATTACAAAGCATCTACAATATATAAAGATAAACTCATATTCTCTATCTATAGATAAACACAAATTCATGAACTATATAAATTATAATATTAAATTGTAATTATAATATTTAAAGGTGAACATACCTCAATGCAACACACACATTCTCTATCTATAGATGAACACAAATTCATGAACTGCATAAATTATAATATTAAATTTTAAATTATAATATTTAAATGTGAGACATACCTCAATGCAACACGTGCATTTTCAAACTAGATATAACTTGCAAGTAAATGATGTATGCTTTATAAAGTTTTATGCCCATTCAAGATTACCAACTATTTTACTCTCTGATTTTATGATTGTAATATTTCTCTAAAAAATTCGGCAGCGTTACTGCTTGTTTCTTCAAATACGTTAGCTAACATGGCATATTGTACACTCGATTACACATACTAAATAGATAAACGAGAAGCACATAGTCAAGTAAACTATGCATCCGAAGAACATACAAAAATGGTTGCCAAAATTATAAAGAGAAATAATCAAATCATAAAACAAGTAAAATAGTTGTTAATCTCAAACTGTTCACTGGGACAATCCAAAATGTTATATGTGTGATAATGCATCTTTATATTTATATCTTATGGGAAATCGCAATCCCCTTAGTGAAGATGTAATGCATCCATAGCAAGTAAAATGAAGAACAAATCACATATATAATCTTTCAGACGGGCAATGCATTAAACGCTCCATACCAAATAATTCCACCAACACTCATGTATCTCCGTTTTTCAAGGCATACACACACTTCTAGTAACTTACAATAATATATAAAAATGACACAACTAAACATAACAGAAAAACCGACAGCTATAAATTTTTTATTTTTAAGACTTATCTTTTTGAAACCTAACTGGCTTCATATCTATTAGTCAAATTAATGACCAATCTGTTCGAACTTTCCCAACCAAATAAAGAGGTTGGATAGTCATTGTAATTAAACCTAAGGGTTAGACACCTATACAAAATTAACAAATGAGTAGTAGGTTCCTGAATCACAATTTCTATAATTTAGTCGACTTTCTAAAATTTCACTAGTAATTGGCAGTTTTAGCTACGTATGTCCTATGTGATTTGTAAAAGTTGTTCTAATATAACTACAATTATCTAAACACGCTTCCTATGTGACTCAGTAAATTCTATATGTCGACTTAAAAACTGAACTACTTATTTATTCATAAATCTTATTGAGCCAAGGATTCTAAAGTTCGCGTCGCAACTACAGAGTAGTAGACTGAACAATCCGAAGATAACAGTTAAGGCAATTAAGCTTAACTTGAATTCTGCTGGCTTAATAAAGATTCAAAGAATCATGAAAATAGATATGCATTGGGTATTTAATGTTGTTACAACTGTTAAATGAATATACTATAATAAGTTTATAATATTATACAATAATTTATTCAGTTGTTTCAGGGAATAAATAATTAATGAATCAATGATGTATGATAAAAATTTAATTCTCTATAAATAACTATTTTTTCTAGTAAATATCGTTTTTAAGCTTATCTTAGTGTTCTCAAAAAGGAAAAAAAAAATGCAACAACAACAAAGGCTATGGCTGTGAGTTGGTTATAACTGGAGTTGACCATCCTAGTTACAATGAGTGGGGATAGCATTCTTCTTTAGCTTTGTGCTCCTAGTTATGTTCTATTTATCAATAAAATTTCACTTATTATTGATGAAAAATATATTTGTACAATATATTAATGGGGGAGCTGTCATCATGTTACCCACACTATGCTAACTACACAAATTCTAACATAGGATATAAATTTATACACAACATATTTAAGTTGCATTTCAAAGCCCCCTTTATGATGACCTTAATTATTTAGTGATAAGCATACCTTTAAAGATCACGGAAGAAAATGGTTAAGTTAGTTACATAGATAAGCATAATGTCTTTTTTATTCTTTTTTCAGCTTACACTTGACCTACATGAACATGGATGGGATCCACTAATCAACAGTTATACCT
>JAUPMG010158243.1:0-10870 GCA_031762675.1 Pachysandra terminalis | reverse complement strand
AAGAGCATGATTGGTTAGTTTTGAGAACATATAAAACCTTTGCATACTTTGTTGGTTATGATTATTTAGCACTGTTTTATAATTAATGTTATCTCACGATCACTTGTGTATTTAAAGTGCTTGAGTATTTATATACGAGCCGGATGAGATTGAATTAATTTAGGATGCATCGTGGAGTCAATAAAGATTGAATCTTTGTGATTTGGGTTTGATGTATTGAGTCGATACTTTGTTTTCTAATTATTTAATGCACTCAATTGATTTCGAAGTTCAACTATGATAACAAATGTATGGATGGATGATAAGGATTGCATTAGTTTGATTTTGCTTTGCTCGTGGACTAGCAAAGTGTAGGTTTGGGGGTGTGATAAGTGTGCAGCATTGCACCATTAAGCTTATTATTTATGATTATTACTCTTTGAGTGGTGTTTAAATGGGTTAATTAATACATATTTCATAATTGTGCAGGTTTGGGAGTGTTCGACAAAATTCAGATTAAGATCGGGTCAGATCAAGCTCAAAAAGAAGAAAATTTTAAAAAGCCGACCAAGCCACCAACCAAGCCCGCCGACCGAGCCGGTTCAACCTAATTCGTTTTCAAAGGTTTGATGTGTTTTGGAAAAATATGAATTAATTTTGGCCTTTGGCTAAAAAAAGGAATTAGAAAGAGGAATTAGAAAGAAGTGGAGGTTGATAGTTTAGAAAAAAGAAGGTAAGGATCAAATTGGCATTCCCTTGATTGTATTAAAAAAGGGTAGTTGGCATTCTCTTCAAATTGGTTGGAAAGAAAATGGCAAGACCGAATTAAATTGGAATAAAAGAACAATGGAAACCGAATTCAAAAGGAACAATGGAAGAACCGAATTGGCTATGACTAGGAAAGACCAAATTGTCTCATAAAAACAAGGACAAAATTGGCAATTGGAATTCAAAGGGCAGACTGAATTTGGAAACAAAGCAAGAAATAGCATTAGCCAGAGGAAGAGAAGGACCGAGCCGAATTAGGAAAGAATCGAAGACGGCATTGGCTAGAGAAAAAGAAGGAGAAATCGAATTGGGAAACCATCGAATGGAAAGGGCAGATCGTGAGGTTGCTATATAGAAGGGGTCGTGCGTTGGAAGCGTTAGCAAGTCTTGGAAGGGGAGTTTGGAGCAAAACGAAAGAGAAGAGATTGAAGAAGAAGAATGGAAGAACAGTCTTCAAGCGTGAAGACCATCATCGGAAGTTCATCTCCTTCAACGTCCATGAGAGGCTAAACTCTATTATAGGGTTTCAATGAAATTCTAGTCAAGTAACTTGGGATTTTTCAATTTAAAATAGAGTTTCTGATATTTTTGTATGGATTGCATAATCTAGAGAATTGTTTCTTAAAAATTGGTTCTATTGGTTTAGTTAATTTCTTTGAGAATATATTTCTTTCATTAGGATATATTTTCCTAGAATTTAATATTCAAACACTTTCAATTCTTGTAGTCTTGTTGGTGATGGTTATGCAATGGTTTTTATTGGAATGTGAAATTAATTTTTAGATAATCCATGCCTAGAGAAGACAAGTTGTTTTACCACCCTACTTTAGTGTATACAATTTGTGCAAATCGAAGATGAGTTATGCTAGGAGTTAATCTCAATTATCATTATTGTGATTTGTGAGACTTGTAGTCAAAACCCAATTAGGTGTACAGTTTCATCAGACTCCCTAGGTTAAATTGATTGCCCATAGTTAGAAGGTTAGTGGTGGATTTGAATCCCTAGACTTTTCCTATCCAAACAACTTCTCACTTTTAGTTAATTGCATTTAGTTTTCTTTGTTCATTTAATTCTTAGTTTTAAATAATCAACAAATCCTGTTTTGAACTAATTAGAAGTTAAGTAGTTTAATTAAGTCAACCATCTCAATCCCTTGGGTATGATACCCTTTTTCTTGCCGAGCTACAATCGAACTCATGCATTTGCGAGGTGTTCTCATTTTGAAACATCAAGTTTTTGGCACCGTTGTCGGGGATCGAACCCGAGTCACCCACGTGATAGGTGGTCATACTCATCACTATACTAGATTGGCTTAGTAGCCTGACTGACTTGAGTAATTAGATCCACGGGGTGTTTCATCACCTAATGCCCTGGGCCAACTGGAACGAGAGCATTGATTGAAAGCTTGCTAAATGGTCTTTTAGGCAGTTGAATAAGAGCTGAACATTGCACATGTCACCAATATGTATATACATATAAATGAGTAGTTAGTATGGTTCGGAAACCTAGTTGATTCGAGCAATTAGAACCGACAGATATTTTCTCATCTAATGCCCTGGGCCAACTGGAACGGGATCATTGGTCGAAACTCGTTACATGGATCTTCTAGGTAGCTGTATAAGAACTGAGCATTGCACTTGCTACTTGTTGTATTAGGATAAGAGGAGATGAATGGATAAAGTGATAAGAGCATGATTGGTTAGTTTTGAGAACATGTAAAACCCTTGCATAATTTGTTGATTATGATTATTTAGCACTGTTTGTGTTTAAAGTGCTTGAGTATTTGTATAAGAGCCGAATGAGATTGAATTAATTTAGGATGCATTGTGGAGTCAATAAGTATTGAATCTTTTTGATTTGGGTTAGATCTAGTGAGTCGATACTTTGTTCCCTAATTATTTAATGCACACAATTGATTTTGAAGTTCAATTATAATGGCAAATGTATTGATGGATGATTATGACTGCATTAGTTTTATTTTGCTTTACTAGTAGACTAGCAAAGTGTAGGTTTGGGGGCGTGATCAGTGGGCAGCACTAGCATCTTTAAGCGTATTATTCATGATTAGTAGTCCTTGAGTGGTGTTTAAAATTAATTAATTAATGCATATTTTATAATTGTGCAGGTTTGGAATGTTCGAGAGAATTCAGACTAAGGACGGGGCGGATCTCGCTGAAAAAGAACAAAATTAGAAAAATAAGAGAAGACCAAGCTATCAGGTCCGCCAACGATGACCCGCAGACTAGGCCCGCCAATCAAACCTAGTTCAATGTGCAATGCAATATGATATGCTGGTTCAATTATTAATGAATGCAATGCATGCTCATAAAATAATATATATAATCACCACATGTGAGTCAAGCACAATCATATGAAATGCAATATGCATGCTGTTTGGCATTCGAGTAGTGTTTATCCCACATTAGATCCAATTCCTGGCAATGTGAATCTAGAACTCGTCCGCTACCGATTTGGACATCTTGCTGGCCAGGCCAGCCTGCTAGCATTCCTGTAGCCTGTCAGCCACTCTTGGGCCCTCCCATAAAGACATGCCCACCCAGACACTGGACCGCACAATCTTCCCTTCTAGTAGGTAGAGTAATCCTTGCAAGACAAGAATCAAAGTTGGTGAACATGTGCAATATAAGCTATAAAATATAAATATGATATACTTCAGATGAATTAGAATCCAAATAAAAAAATACACATGTTAGGCAAACATGGTCAATGTTCCCTCAATAGGTAATTTATGCCAAATATTTATAAAAATCAAATTCTAACACCACATGAAATCTCAATTAGGTGTTTTAGAAATGCTGGTAAAGTTTCATGCAAATCGGACAACTTTCATTTTTAGAGGTATATCGCTACCCCTATCGCTAGTCTGCCAACAAGGTCCCAGCAACCTAACGATATGTTGCCGATCCTCGACAGACCAACCAGAGAGCAAAAATAGTAAGCACAGAGGGACGGAAACCTCGCGGTATGCTGCCCCTCCCTCGTTAGCTTGGCCCGAGACCCAAAACAAAACCTATGTGTGTGTGTCGGCAATCTAGTAGTATACCGCTAGTCTGTCGACACCACCTAGAATAGCTATCAGCAATCTAGCGATATACCGCTAGATTGCCTCCACTTGGGAAAAATCCCAGAAATCATTGGAAACCACTATTAAATCTTTTAAAATAATATTTTTTTTATCAAAACACTAATCATGGAATTAAAAACCGAGTAAAACCTACAATTTAAATCACAAAAAACTTACCTAACTTACCTTGATCCTTGTATGGTATTCAAACCCAGAAAATATTAACTTTGATCATGCTTTGATTTAAGAAGAGTAGAGAAGTAGAATTTAGAGAAATATGCTATGTCATACTCAATGAATATGACATACATACCTATTTCCTATTGAAATAGAGTTTGTTTGAGTACTTACCTTGAGTTGTGGTGAATGGTCCTTGAGTGACACATCCATGCATTCGATAGGCATGAGGAATAAACATGAAAGAATAATTACGAGAATTGATCCCGGGGGGTTGAGAATCCCGCAAACCATGATGTACACATGGGAGGTAAGAGAGCAGTGTCCAACTGTATTAAAATGGATACCCAATAATTAGTATTAGTTTATAAGAGAGCTTCATCCAGCTGTAGTAAATTGGACGCCAAGGTAACTTGGAACCAGATGATCACCGGAATAGGAATTGCATTAGTTAGTATTAATACTGTGTGTATTGCATTACTTGCATTTGATCATCATTTTGCATTAGCATTCATTCATCTCATCATTCATTATGTCTTCTGCATTTTCTTAATATTTTGTCTTCTACCCTGCTATTTTGATATTCATATGTTGATATGTTTGAATTACCAATGCATGTATTCAGATGGAATGATTTTAATTGTTAATTGTGAATGGACATTATTATGTTAATAATGTATATAGCACGAACACACACACACACACACACACACTTTCATGGGGTAAAACTACCACACACAACCTCATTAGGGTCACATTCAACTCTCCACAAAACATCACACAAATAAGGCTTCGGTAGGAGCTTCGGTTGGACTAAAGGTTACACCAAAATTTCTGTTCATGGTCTCGGTTCCTCCCCAACCTCGGTTCATGGACCAAACAACTTTCAGGGTTTTTCTTGCCTTAAAAAATACGTTCGGTTTTTGACCATAACTAATTATATACTTATCGGAATCACTTCAAACTTGTTGCATTGTGTTCCTAATGACCAGGGGAATCATAAAAAAACATTAAATAAATTAAATAACTTCAGTCTATTCCAGGGTAGACCCCCAAGTCAGCCGGAGCTTGGGTCTAGCCCAGAACAATCCTAGCATTCACTCCTTTTGCCCTCTATTGGTCTTATATAATCATCATTCAAGTATTTATTATTCACTCTATTTTCCTCATTCATGCTTAACTTTACCCAATCTATTTCACATACATTCTATTCATTCATGAGCATAAAACCTACACACACACACACACACATATATATATAAACATATGCCCATATATACACCCATATGCATGTATACACCTATATCTACCTATATATGATTGAGCACATGAGAGATACACATTCATTATGAATGGACATTATTATGTTAATAATGTACATCACACGCACACTTTTATGGGGTAAAACCACCACACACAACCTCATTAGGGTCACATTCAACTCTCCACAAAACATCACACAAATAGGGCTTCGGTAGGAGCTTCGGTCGGACTGAATGCCAGACCAAAATTTCGGTTAATGCTCTCGGTTCCTTCCCAACCTCAGTTAATGGACCAACAACTTTCAAGGTTTTTCCATCCTTGAAATACGTTTGGTATTTTGACCATAACTAACTATATACTTATCGGAATCATTTCAAACTTGTTGCATTGTGTTCCTAACGAACAGGGGAATCATAGAACAATATTAAATAAATTATATAACTTCAATCCATTCCAGGGTCGACCCCCAAGTCAGTTGGAGCTCGGGTTTAGCCCAGAAAAATCCCCGTTTTCACTCCTTTTGCCCTCTATTGGTCTTATATCTTGTATAATCTTCATTCATGTATTTATTATCCATTCTATTCTCCTCATTCATGCCTTAACTTTACCCAATCTATTTAACATACATTCTATTCATTCATGAGCATAAAACCTACACACACACACACACACACACACACACACACACACATATATATATATATAAACATATGCACATATATACACCCATATGTATATAGACACCTATATCTATCTATATATGATTGAGCACAAAAGAGATACACATTCATTATGAATGGACATTATTATATTAATAATGTACAGCACACACACACATTTATGGGGTAAAACCACCACACACAACCTCATTAGGGTCACATTCAACTCTCCACAAAAATCACACAAATAGGGCTTCGGTTGGACTGAAGGTTAGACCAAAATTTTGGTTCATGCTCTTGGTTCCTCTCCAACCTCGGTTCATGGACCAACAACTTTCAGGGTTTTTCCCACCTTGAAGTACGTTCGGTATTTTGACCATAACTAATTATATAATTATTGGAATCACTTCAAACTTGTTGCATTGTGTTCCTAACGAATAGGGGAATCAAAGAAAAATATTAAATAAACTATATAACTTCAGTCCATTCCAGGGTCGACCCCCAAGTCAGCCGGAGCTTGGGTCTAGTCCAGAAAAATCCCCGTTTTCACTCCTTTTGCCCTCTATTGGTCTTATATTTTATATAATCTTCATTCATGTATTTATTATTCATTATATTGTCCTCATTCATGCCTTAACTTTACCCAATCTATTTAACATACATTCTATTCATTCATGAGCATAAAACCTACACACACACATACAAATATATATATATATATATATATAAACATATGCACATATATACACCCATATGTATATATACACCTATATCTATCTATATATGATTGAGCACATGAGAGATACACATTCATTATCATAGTAATATCACAAAGATGTTATATATATACGGACCTGAGGAACTATCAGGATGGTTTGTCCCTGAACCACCACGAACAGCCTCTCTGCTTTTCGATTCACCACCTCCAACAATCTCACCTCCAACTGTAACAGAAACCCTGTGATATCTTTGAAAGATGGAGGAAAACAGGAGTGATACACATTTGAATAGAAAGTGAGTGCAGAAAAAGGATTTTCAAATTGTTTTTTCTCACATCAAGATAATTAAGGTAATTTTATCAAATGAAATATCAAGAATAAAATATGTATATATACTCCATAAATGCACCTTACAACACCACATGTACTTAATACCATGAGCATTCTTAGATCAGTGATTAGATATGCACACACACGCATACACACACACGCTTATATACACAAACCCACATTCATAGACATATTTATACTCACCCACACCAAGGGACATTACTATTAAAAATATCAAGAGCAACCAAGTTAACCTACCTCTTGCTGAAAAACTAAGATTTTTGCGGCATGTCTCTTTCTTCTTCTTCTCCTAACTTCTTCTTCCTTTCTCTCCCTCTCTCTCCTAAAAGTGCAGTAGCCTCTCTTCTCTTTCTCTCTTTCTTTTTATTTCTTCAACTGAAACCTTAATCTCTCTTCCCAAAAACAATGTTCACGCACCCCCCTTAAATCCTCATTTTTCTAACTTTCCTTTGATTTCAAACATCTTCTAATTCCCTCCTCAATCCACACGCACATTCCTATCTAATCCCCTTCCTTAATTCCCTCTTCATTCTAATTCTAATTCCAATGCACCATGCCAAATTGAGATAAGGAAGGCTTCCATAGTAGATTCATTTCCTATCTCAAACTCCTTACTAATAGGAACTAAATCCCTCTTTTTAATCTAACTCATTTAAATCTACATTAAATTACCAAACTAACCTTTGTTTCTAATTAGTGGTTCGTATGACCACTTCAATTCTCATCTCAATAGCTTTAATTAATTACACTATATCTTCCACACTTCTATTAATTACAATCTGACCCCAAACTACACTTAATTACAACTTAATACAATTATGCACTATTATAACATATTATTACCATATTAAGTTCTCATATTCATTCTCGTATAAACATGTGATGTTGTTAGGTCAACCTAAAGCTTATGATTAGTTATACTTTAACTAATTCCAGTTTCTTATATCAATTAGAAGTATAAAACATTCAAATTAAACTTCAGTTTCATTTATATTTATTTAACTCTATTAAATAATCACACATTAATTATTATTATTAATTTCTGGATCCGGGTCACTACAGAAGGTCTCACCATAATCAAGTCCGAGTTGTTGAGTGACCCTTTTGCTACCAAACATGCCTTATAACGGTTAATGCTTCAATTCGGTTTTTGTTTAAGTTTGAAAACCTAGTTGGAGTCCACAATATTCATGCCACGTGTAGGTGGCACAAGAGACCACGTGTCGTTAGATAAGAGGGCATTGTATTCTTCATCCATAGCCTTGCACCAACGAGAATCCTTAATGGCTGAACTAAAGCAAGTGGGAGCCTTAGATGTAGCCAAGAGGACTATAAAGATAGGATGCTTTGTGGCCGAAAATAACTTGGGATGTCGGGTCCAATCTTGTGATCTCGTTACCATGATATGTTGAGAGGTGGATGGTGGAGCATTAGTAGGATGAATAGGTTGATTGAGATCCACCACCAATTGAATCCAGTAGGAGAGGCAGCTTGTGGATGAGTTACAACAGTATCCTGAAGTTGTTGTGATGAAGTAGGACTTAAGCTGTCAATGTGTAACCTATTTTCCACGTGTAAAGGAGCTTGAGTGGAAGAGGATGGCCCACTTGTGATCATAGGGGAGATATTCGAATGAGAGTCCCCTTGGTTAGAAGGACATCTAGCAGATGGATTAGGCTTCTCAACTAAAGGCATCCATGTGTGGAGCATATCTTGTGGAACGATAAGATGAGATCGAACAAGATGGGAGCTATGTGAACTTTTAGATTCGGTTGAAGGAGATGAAATACTGGAGAGTGGAAAACCCCATTCGTCTTAAACTGAAGATCCTTTTTGAAGATAGATTCATACAACGATATCCTTGTGGGAGTCACTTTATCCTAGAAAATTGCATTGAACAAAACGAAACTCCATCATATGACGGTTGTACAACCGAAGATAGGGATAACATGAACAACCAAATACCCGCATAAAATAATAATTAGGTTTCATATGAAATAATTTTTCAATAGGTGTGATGTTACCCATGACAGTAGATGGCAACCGATTAATTAAATAAATGACCGTATGAAAAGCATCATCTCAAAAAGTGTGAGGCATAGAGGCTTGATCAAGGAGGGTCAAACCGGTCTCAACGATGTGACGGTATTTTATCTCTACAGAGCCATTTTGCTGCTAAGTATGAGGACATGAGATACAATGATGAATCCCCTGTTGAGCCAGAAATGTATGTACAGAACGATATTCACCTCCCTAATCAGACTGTAAGGCTTTGATTGATTGATTAAAAAAAATTTCAACATACCTTTTGAAATGCATAAATACATTAAGAACATCATACTTTCGAACAAGTTGAAAAAGCCATTTAAATTTACTGTAGTCATCAATAAAATGAACATAAAATCAATAACCATTATTGGAAATCATAGGAGCATGGCCCAAACATCTGAAATGATCAAGTCTAATGGACCAGAAGAACAAGACATACACCTTGAAAAAGGTAACTTGTGACTCTTAAGGTCTCCAATGAGTACTCTAGGTTTGGGATGTGACATGTTCTTTCCACGTTTTTAGAAAATTTAACAATGAAACCAGACTACTTTCCACCTTATATTTATAGCTTTAGTTGTTGTGTCCCACTTGTTTTCCTAGATCAATTTGGAGACAACCCTATTTTTCTTATATTTAATTCCCATGAATTTCACCTAATCGTTGGACTTTTTATTTATTTCATTATTTTCTTAAAGCAATTTAATAATGTCTTGGGCTCCAACGAACCGGACTTGGGCCCAATGACAGTCCCATTACACCTTAACCTTTTAAGTCTACTTAAACATAGTCCATTAAGCCTCAAGTGATGATGTGTATTGCTTAATTATGTAGGATTTTAAAATGAATTTTCCAATCAGATTTCAACTAAATCGTTAACTAAAAGATTTATTATTATTTTAAAAGAAAAAATTGGGTCTGAGTCACTACAACCCTCCCCCCTTAAAGGGAATTTTATCTTCGAGATTTGGGTAACCTAATCTCTCTTTCAATCCTAGTTGATCATATATATCAATGCATAATATTAATTCAAACAGATCAAGGAATAGATAAAAACTAGGAATCCACAACCATCACACAATGGGTACAAGGACATACCTGATGCAGCGTTAGTGGTCCCTTTATTCTTTGGGATAAGTGTTTAAACCCGACCTGACGGATGCCCTTAATCCCTCCTCAAACTTTGCTGCCTTATCCTCATTATGTGCTATCACATGAGGAGAAAACCTAGACAAGTTCGCAAACTGAGCTTCTTACTGAGCCATTTTCTAACTTCAGAAACTTAGCAACCTTCTGTCTTTTGTAACTATAAGGAAAGTAGGTATCAAAGAACTATTGTCTAAACCTATCCCAAGTCATCTCTCTATCTACGGTCCTCTCTTTGAACTCCCACCAATGGTATGCCTCCCTTTTCGGCATAAACATATCTAACCTTACCTTCTGATCCCCAGGGTAGTCCATGGCCCTAAAAATCTTCTTTATCTCAGTCATCCATTCTTGAGTCTTTAATGGCTCAATACTATCATCAAATGCTGGTAGGGATAGCTTCTTGAACTTCTCCATCCATTGAACTCCCTGTACCCTGGCCTCCACTACAACCTCTCTCATCTGTTCTACTTATGTCACGACCCAAACCGGAAATTCCCGATTTCGTAGGTTTTCCAATTCAAGTGCAACCTTCACCCCGTATTTCTACGGGGTGTGGCTAACAAAATTAGATTCATAAGCGGAAGTTCTAACAATTCTAGTAAGATATAAGTAACTAAAATACACCTAGAATTAAAATCTAATGATTTCTAGGTTTTCACAGTCTTAGTCT
>JAUPMG010158232.1:0-10870 GCA_031762675.1 Pachysandra terminalis | reverse complement strand
ATTTTGTGGTTTGATATCTAAATGAACAATTTTCTGTCTGCAATCTTCATGAAGATAAGCTAGTCCCTTGGCTATGTTGAAGACGATATTTCGTCTGGTTTCCCAATCGAGAGCAGACTGTTGATTCTTATGAAATATCCATTTATCCAATGACCCATTGCACATGTACTCATAAACTAAAAGCCTATACGATTTCTCGGAACAAAATCCAATCAATTTCACCAAGTTGACATGGTGAATACTGCCAATTGTCTCAACCTCAGCCAAGAATGATTTCTTGACATGGCCTAAACCGTCGAGGCGCTTCACTGCGACTTTGGTGCCATCAATCATAGTCCCTTCAAATACTGATCCAAATCCTCCTTCTCCAATCTTAATACTAAATTTCTCTGTCGCAGCTTCCAAGTCTTCATAAGAGAATCTTGTGAGCATTCCGGGTACATGATCTAAACAATCCGCTTCGTCTCCTTCTGCATCCTTTTTCTTCCAGAAAACAACATCCCAAATGCTAACTACTAAAAAAGGAACAAATGAGGCTCCAAGACTGGATCCTAATATTATTGCCGTCTGGCCAGATTTCTTTCCTGGAGAGAGTAGGAGAAGCCTCCGATAGTGCTGTTGGGTGAATCTGCACCTTAATGAACGCGAATGAGTTGTAACGAGTTTTTACTTGTTCATTGTTCATCAGTGAAAAGAGTTGGGCTGGTAAGAAGCAATTACCCTCTGAAGAATTGTCACCATACTGAAACAAAGCGACTTTGCCCGAACAATTCCTCAAGCAAGCCTGCTTGCAACTCTCCATATCTGTATCTTCAAGATCTGAGGAAAATGTGAAATAAGTCGTGTCCTTGAGCTCTAGAAAACTGTGATGCTGAGAAGTTTCACATGACAAGGGAGTAATTTCAGAACACTCAAGATTTGGTTGCCAATCATTTATCTGCTAAAATAGCTACCACTGCTTGCTCCTGGGCAACTGCACTGCCTATTCGAGCAAATACTATAATTCCCGCAAAACATAGGATAATTACACTCACCAAAATCCCCCGTCAGGACATCGTCCACCTCCTTCCACTCCTGAGATATCCACTCATAAAGTCTCAAATGTCTATCATTCCCCAACTTCATGAACTAAACTAATGACGCCGGAGGCAGATGAAGATTATTATCTGGCCGATCTGGGTCGGTCGACAATATAAACGTAGCAAGACTTCCATTCAGAAATATAATGTAACTTATCTCACCAAAATATTTTTCTTAGTAATGCCGAGGAGGATTAGAATGAATGGAAGCAAACCAACCTTTATCGGTAACAGAAAGTGAAAACGGACCTTCAGTCCAACTGAATGGTGATACATTAGCTGTTAGTCTCTGGCCTGCTACCAGCTTCTGTCCAGGAAGTAACGAGTCTGTAGGATGATCAAAAGACTGCCAGACAGTACCATTGTTTCTGTCAAACAACACAAGATTTCCTGTCTCGGTCATGTTTAAGCCTGCTACAGACTTACTAGTTGTATTTGTACACCAAACTAAAGTACCGTCAACATCCCGCAAGATCAAGTCGCCATCTCCAGTTAGATGCAAGCTCGCGTTCTCTCTAACAGGATTGTTTCCATTGGCAGACCAGACTACCTGTGGGGGTTCTATCTGAATGATATAGGAGGCAGCAGTTGTTTCAACAATGAAGATGGCAAATAAATAAGAATCACGACTGTCATTGTGGCGGTAGAAACCACAAAAAAAAACTTGGCCCGTCGCTGCCTCTGAGAAGGATGGGCCTCACGGAAGACATATCTAAGAAAATCATGGAATCGTCAAGGTCGTGGTTGTTTTTCTTGAAGTTGATAGGTTGGCTATTGGATAATCAGCTTTAGCCATGACCAAGCAAGAAGATATCAAAAGAAGGACAATAAGGTGTACGAAGGCTGTGGCTAATTGACTTGACACTTGGCTATGGTATGATAATTGGCACCCTAAAGGTCCCATCATCAAACTCAAGACCCCAAGGCAAATCCATAATGAAGGGCATAGCAGGTTGGACAAAGTTGATTGCCTCTTCGAATATGGGAACTGGAAGGTTCTCTCCTCAACTCATACTACCCTCGATGTTATATGGCAGTCCTTAGACCAGGTGAAAATCTCGTCTCATGCTAGCAGGGATTCTGCAATTTGGCTCCCTAGTTCTAAGAGCTCTTTTGACACGAAAAGCACCTGGATCTTCTTGAATCCTATTCAAGCTAGCTGGCCTTGGTATCATATTATCTGGTTCAAAGGTAATATACCAAAACACTCGTTTATTTCTTGGCTTGCTTCCCACTCTCATCTTTCTACTATGGACAGATTGGTTAGATTTGGTGTACTCAGCAACAACTTGTGTGTCTTATGTGGCAATGATCTGGAATCTCATCAACATCTATTCTTTAGATGCCAATTCTCCTTTGAGATTTGGAGTCAGGTCCTCCATCGATGCTCCCATCACAGATCCCCTTTAATTTGGGAGGATGAACTAGATTGGTGCAAGGTAAATTTCAGTGCTAGTCATTGTCTTGTCCAAAGATTAGCTTTAAATGCTACTATATATTACATCTGGAAAGAGAGGAACTGTAGAATTTTCAAGCACAAATATCTAAATGAAAGGTGGATCTTGCAATTCATCAAGAGGGATATTTCAGACAAGCTCTCATTCATATCCAGCTTAAACTGGGAAGCTTCCCATGGTGTAGAGGTTCTGCAGAACTGGTAAGATGCCTTGCTTCTGCTGTGCGTTGTGCGGGTTTTTGCTTCTTTTGTGTCGGGCCGATCTTCTTGGTCTGGTTTTGCTGCTACTGTAACACCCACGCTTGGTTGTTGCAATCGCTTGTTGATCTGGGGTGACCTTCGGAAGTGTTCAGTTCGTTGTTCTTGATGATCTGATTTGGTTCTCTTCTCGTCTTGATGCATCTATTATGCTGATCTGTTCGAAGTGGTGTGTGCCGAGGTGCTACTTGTGATGATTTGCTGATTTTGGATGTCCTTTGGTTCCATGCTATTGGTGCTTTGTTGCATTGCCCTGCCTTGGAGCTAGTTTTTTCTTCTTTCCATACTTGTATTTAGAGCAGTGTTTGGCTGCTGCTGTTTAGTGTCTGAAGATACTGTGTATCCTCCCTCCCCTTCTTTTTTCTCTTCTCCTTTATTAAATATTACCTTTCCAAAAAAAAAAAAAAAAAGGTGTACGAAAATCCAGCACATATTCTGGTCTATAGTTTTATACCATTACTTGTGCTTGTAAGAAGAGAGTGATGAGACTCAGATGAGTTATAAAGAAGAAGATAGAGAACTGGATGGATTCTTTGAACAAAGAAATACTTAAACAGGAGCAAAGCTTGAAACTTTCAATATAGGCACAAAATTTTCTCCGTTCACGTTAAAGCCGTCCTTGAATTCTTTTAAAATTAAAAAATAAAAAATCTGCAATATGAACCTTTCTAAGAAGAAGATAAAGAACTGGTCCAACTGGATGGATTCTTTGAACAAAGAAATACTAAAACAGAACAAAGCTTGAAACTTTTTTGATAAGCCGTCCATGAATTTTTTATTTATTTATCTATTTATTAAATCTCTGCAATATGAACCTTTGTATTTCATATTCACGTTTACATACAAAATCAAACACTAGCCAATATAACTAAATTATATACAATTTTTTATATATTATTATTTTTCAAGGAAGCAAAGCAAGGTCAGCCTCTTTTAACTTACTTCCCGGAGGCCGGAGATGGTACGTAGGGAGTGCATTTCTTCTGCTACGAAACTGATTTTACTTTGTAAACACTAAATCCAACCCAAACCAACTAATTAAACTGCAATTTCAGGTTGGTTTGTGTCGGGTTAATTTGGATTGATAAGCACAATCATAGTTTGAATTATAAACCTAGAATAAAACCTGAACAATGTGCAACTATTCAAAAACTCAAATCTAACTTACGTAACACATTCAACTGCAACAAAATATATTGCTATTAAAAATTGTTATATTTTATATTATATGTATATTATTAATCGGGTTAATCCGGGTTATGTTTTGGGTCGGGTCATATTAATTCGGGTTGGGTTTCTGGTTGGGTCGGTTGCCTAAAGCTCTAATCCAAAACCGAATCGAATTAATTCGGGTTGACTTTTTTCAACCCAAAGTGTTATAAAACCCAATCCAAACCAACTCATAATCAGTTTGGCTTCGGGTTAGCCTGACCCAAGTTCCACCCCTAAACTTACTATGGGATGGTCGACGCATGGCATAGCATTTCACGTGTTGCACGCGTGCTATCCCCCCTCCCCTCTCTCTCTTTCTGGAAAAGGCTCCTACGCGAAGTAGCGTGCAAAGTGCACCTACAAAGCATCCATTGAGCCCTTACACACGCACGTGCACACGTGCAATAGTGTGAAATTACAAACCCAAATGCAATGTAGTATATCATTCCCTTTGTTTTTAAACACTTAAGCAAAAAGGGGCTCACCTTATAGAAAACCTTCACTTTCTTGTAGCTATCCGATGTGGGACAAGTGATTTCACAATAGCTTTCAACACAAACAAAACTAAAATCTATTTTGAAAGTACCCAACAAGATATATATGTATGTATGTTTGGTGTGTGTATGTGTATTTAATATATAAAATAGCATTAATTTTATCAAATCGAATCTATTTAGGTTTGGTTCGATTTTCGATTTAGGTGACTATAATTTGATTTAGTTTTTAGTTTTTATTTTGATTCGGTTTGACTTTTGGTTTAATTTACTATATTTCGGTTTTGGTTTGCCCACTAAACCGAACCATACCTACTGAATTACATCACTAATTTAGCAAGATACCTATGTTGACTAAATCTCTCCTCGAAAGGCAATAGGGCACCTTCTTGCAAGAAAGGTGACACAAAGAAGCTTTCACAAACACTCTTGGATGATAGAAATGCACTAAAGTTTTAATGATGATTATGGTTAAATTAAGGCTCCTAATGTTTTTCATAAAAATAAAATAAAATAAAATAATTGCATATATTCTTGAAAAGATGTATACGAGAAGTTCTTTTAATGCAAAAAATTGTAATGAAGAAACCTAAATTTTGCTAATAAAAAGTATATTGAGAATTTAATATCTAATAACTCTTAACAACTAATAAACTGATTATTAATTGTTAGAGAGTCAATGTTAAACAGAAGAGAGATTGTAGGGATTCTTTTTCTATTGTGGTGTTGCTTGGTGACTAAGTTTTAGAAATTTTTCTGTGGAGGAAGACTCTTTTTAGTAGTTACCATCTTGTGTAGGACTATTTATTTTCTCCCTTGTGTACTCTATTGAGATATCACGAATAAGAAAAACATTTCTCTCCTCTTCGTGCATGTAGGCCATAGAGTCGAAGCACGTAAAATCTTTGTTGTTTCTTGTGTTTGATTTAATTCCACGTGGTATCAGAGCGAATATTTGGATCCGTTGTTCATCAATAGAGCTTTCTATTTGTTCTCAATTGTTCTTCAATGGCAGAAACAGATGAGAATCCTGGTTGGAGACTCAACAGTTCCTCTGAATAGTATTAATTATATTTTATGGTCACGGGCTGTAACAGTCCCTTGGTGGCAAGAAAAAATTGGCGTTCATCAATGGCAAGAGTATTTGCCCCGTTGCTGTAGATCCTCAGTTTGAAGAACGGCTGTCTATTGATCAATTCATTAGCTCATGACTCCTCAATTCAATGAAACCACGAGTTGCTAAGATTTTTAACTTCTCAAAATCAACAAAGGAATTATGGGATTCAGTTACCGGTCTATACGGTAATCAAAACAATGATGCCCGCATTTTTGAATTAAAACGAGAGATTGTCGTAGCTGAATAAGGTGATAAATCGTTCATTGAACATCTTGGTAATCTAAAGAAAATGTGGGACAAACTAGACATGTATCGTCCACATACTACAGATGCCAAGATACTTCTGAAAAAGGGCAGAAGAAGATAAGATTTTTTCGTTGCTCAATGACTTGAAGCTAGAGTGTGAAATTTTTGGAAGTAATATTCTTATGAATTCGGTAGTTCCCCTCTTGTCTAGTGTTTGTTCAATTGTTCAACGAGAAGAAACCCGAAAAAAGGCCATGAACAATGATTTCAAATCTACTTCTGAGAAGACTGAATCCAATACTTTTTGGGCTGAAAAAGATGATAAGAAAAAATCATCTGGCAATGTAAGAGACAAAAATTCCAGTTATAGGGGCAGACGAGAGAACTACAAATGTGATCATTGTGGTAAAATGGGTCACATCAAGGACCGTTGCTGGGAGCTTCATCCTCACCTTAGGCTAAACTCGAATAAAAGAAATAAAAGGGAACATCCTGCCATAGCCGATTCATTGATCCCAATAAACCACTTGAGCCATCTTCTTCAACAACTCAGTAAGTCTGCAACTTCCTCCAACTCAAAACCAGATCTTCCTCCTTGTACTCCCGTAACAGGTAATCTCCAAGCCTATTTTAAATCATCTAATGTCAATACTTGGATCATTGATTCTGGAGCTACAGATCACATGGCCAATAACTCCAAGTTTTTGCATGATTTCACTCGTTGTTCTAATAAATGGGTCGTTTCTGTGGCTAACGGAACCATGGTGTTGGTTTTAGGATGTGGAAAAAAAAAATTCTGATTCTTTCAGTTCAAATGCACTTCTCGTTCCTTCCTTTCTTGCACAACTTCTTTCAGTTGGAAAAATTACCAATACCTTAAATGGCAATGTTATTTTTTCTCCTACTACTGTTATTTTTCAGGATCGAACGAGGGGGGAGAAGATTGGTGAGGGAGTTTATACTAATGGACTTTACTTGTTCAAGTTTATACTAATAGACTTTACTTGTTCAAACCATTTGATACTACATGTCATACCAGTGAGTCCTTAGAGAGTCGTATTCTTCACCAACGACTTGGTCATCCCTCCAATCGTATTTTGTCATATGATATTTTTCAATTTTCTAAGCAGACTCGTTTACCTTTTGTTAATTCAGAGTGTCTCTTACACCTTTTGAATTAATTCACTCAGATTATGGGGTCCTGCACCCATTGATTCTCATGATGGCTATAAGTATTTTGTATTATTTATTGATGATCGATCTCGTGCTACTTGACTAAACTTGTTGAAATCTAAAACTAAGGTGTGTTCTGTTTTTAAGGATTTTCATAACATGGTGATTACTCAATTTGGTGCTAAAGTTATGATCTTTCGTTCAAACAATGGGTCTGAATTTGTTAAAGGCTATTTACCTAATTATCTTCGCAACCAGGGAATTATTCATCAAACTAATTGTGTGGGTACGCCCCAACAAAACGGTGTACGTCTCGAAAATAAAAAATCAACATGTCTTGGAAACGACTCGATCCCTAATGTTTCAAATGAATATTCCAAAGAAATATTGGTCGCATGCATGGAGCCTTAGTTGCAGTTTATCTGATTAATTGACTTCCTAATTGAATACTTGATTTCAAATCTCCATTGGAAGTAGTGTTGAATTGTAAGCCTGATATTTCACATCTACGAATTTTTGGTCGTGTGTATTATGTGCATCAACAAGTCATTCATCGTGATAAACTGGATGCTCGGGCCACTCAATGAGTATTTTTTGGATACTCCTCTACTAAGAAAGGCTACAAATGCTACGATCCTTCGTCGCAATTTTTTTTTATTTCTAGTGATGTTCATTTTAATGAGTTTGAACCGTTTTTTCAAGTTTCAGAAGAGAATCGCCCCAGGAGGCGTATTTGTCAGATTTGATGCCTCTTCCGACAATGAATGTCACTTCTATTGAAACTAGAGAACTAGAACCAGAATGTGAACAAGTGGTTGAGCTTCAAGTAACTCCAACAGCTCAAGCTGAAACCAATTCTCAGACTGAATCACTTCCTTCTGATAGTGCTTCACGACAATCAAATAAAGAATCAAGTCCACCAGCAAGAATGAAGGATTTCTTCACTTATCATGTCACATCGTGCCCAATACAGGCTCACTTAACATATGATAAGGTGACTCAGTCTCATACTACATTCTTGAGCGCTATATCTAATATCGTTGAACCCAAGGTTTTTTGTGAAGCCAATACTAAACTAGTTTGGAGACAGGCTATGAAAGAAGTACTACAAGCACTTGAGGAGAATAAAACATGGACCGTTATAAGGTTACCACCAGGGAAGAAGACAGTTGAGTGTTGTTCAGTATACAAGATCAAGTACAACAACGATGGTACCGTTGAACGACATAAGGCAAGGCTGGTTGCTAAAGGGTTTATTCAAACCTATGGGATTGACTACAAAGAAACCTTTGCACCCATGGCTAAGATGAACACGTTTCGTGTCTTACTATATCTAGCCATAAATCACGACTGGAAGTTATTCAAATGGATGTAAAGAATCCGTTCTTGCATGGTGATCTAAAGGAGGTGTATATGAGTATTCCTCCAGGACATCTTCAAGAATCTCGTCCTAATTTAGTGTGAAAATTGAACAAGGAAATCTACGGATTGAAGCAGCCATCACAAGCATGGTATGCCAAACTCAGTTATGTTCTGAGAAATATTGGGCTTAAACGAAGCATTGCAGATCCTTCATTGTTCATTAAAAGGAGTATCCCTGGCACTACAATTGTTTTGGTATATGTCGATGACAACGTAATCACTGGCGATTATCAAAGTGAGATCTTAAAACTTAAATCTCTCCTTCACAACAAGTTTGCAATTAAAGATTTGGAAATCTTAAAATATTTTCTTGGATTAGAAATTGCTAATTCCAATAAGGGCATTTTTCTTTATCAACGACAATATGTTTTGGATTTATTACAAGAAACTGGAAAAATGGGTGTGGAAATAAATTTGATGCAGCTGATGAACTATTATCTGATATTGGTTAGTATCAATGATTGGTTGGTAGACTGATATATCTCACAATAACTCGTCCTGATATCTCTTATGATGTAAGCTTTGATAGTAGATTTATGCATGCTATCAATAGAATCTTGCAATATTTAAAATGTTTTCCTGGAAAAGAAATTTGGATGCAAAAGAATGGTGATAACAGTATTATTGCCTATACAGACGCAGATTGGTTGGGTGTTCCAATGACAGAAGATCTACTACAGGATATTTTACCTTTGTGGGCGGATATTTAGTCACTTGAAAAAGTAAGAAACAAAATTTTATTGCCCGTTCAAGTATAGAGGTTGAGTATAGAGCTATGACTTCCACTACCAGTGAGATTATTTGGCTTCACACCTTGCTACAAGATTTGGGATATGGGTCGACTGAATCAACGAGACGCTTTTGTGATAATCAAACAACAATTCACATTGCCTCAAATCTGGTGTTTCATGAACGAACAAAACACATCAAGGTAGACTGTCACTTTGTACGAGAGAATGTTCAAGCCAACATTATTTGTACTCCCTACGTTCGTAGTAATCAACAATTGGCAGACGTCTTCACTGAAGGACTGCCAATTGAAAATTTTCGAGAGCTCTTATCCAAGTTGGGTGCTCTTGATATTTTCGCACCAACTTAAGGGAGAGTGTTGAAAAGAAAAGAGATTGGAGGAATTCTCCTTCTATGTTTTGCATTGCTTGGTGACCAAGCTTTAAAAATTTCCCTATTAAAGAACTCTTTTTAGTAATTATCCTCTTGTATACCATTATTTATTTTCTCTCTTGTGCGCTCTGTTGAGATATCACGAATAAGAAAAACATCTCTCTTCTCTCCTTGCACGTAGGCCATAGAGCCAAAGCACATAAATTCTCTGTTGTTTCTCGCATTTGATTTAATTCCACATTCATCTCTCTCTCTCTATATATAGAGAGAAAGATGGACCCAAAAGTGTATTGATCCCATTGCCACTTTGCAGTACTCCTGGACTTCATGCATTGATCTCTTTGCACAAAATCAGATTGGTGGGACCCCATAGATTCCTTGCTAGACATTTAGGAAAACCATGCAACTCCTTCTCTATTAGCTAAATAGTAGGAGGAAGCAATGGGAAAACCATGCAACCCCTTAGATTCCTTGCTAGACATTTAGGAAAACCATGGAACTGTAGTCTCCCACGAATTCTTGGCACATGAATCATGTAACCTATGCTGCATTTAACTGATTCTCTTCAAAACCAGAAATTCTAGAGCAACTTTGCTTCATAAAACAAGTGGTGTACTACAAGTCATTGTAAAGACACAGCGGTTTCAATAGAAAACTATAATCACAGCTAAGCAACATCATACTAATTTCTCTCCCAAACTCAGATGACATAAGGTATGGCCAAGTTGAATTTAACTTTCCCGTGAAAATTAAAGAATTTGATCATATGAAATTAAATGAAAAGAGAAAGTTTCGTTGTTCTAATTTATATTCTCATTGGGTATTTATTTTCATTTCTAACAGAGCAGTACAACACTACAACCTAGAACAGATCTTTTGCTTTGGAAAATCAAGTATAAAACAGATATTTTTGATAATAGATAGGAAGCTCTTTAAAATAGAAAGCCTGTTGAATCAGGTGAACCATGCTCTACATGCACATATTCACAGTTTATTCTGTTGAACGATAAAGAAGAAAACAGCATGGAATTCCCTAATGGTACCTAGAAAAAAAAAAAAAAAAAAAAAAAAAAACAAAAGAAAAAAGATTATGAAGAATTCTCATGATATGTTTGTGAGTTCTTTTCTTCACCTTGGTCCAGATAGAACTGATGGCAATAACGGAGATGAAGCGCCTAACTCTGCTTCTTTCTGAGCTACTATTGAGATATGTGGTGGTGGTGAAGTCAAGAAGCTGTAATCTATGTTAGATTCAGCATCCATTACACCCTCTAAGACCTTCACCACCACT
>JAUPMG010158211.1:0-10871 GCA_031762675.1 Pachysandra terminalis | reverse complement strand
ATATAAGACCGAGCCGAGCTTAACCGAACTGAGCCTACCTACGCTCAGCTCAGGCTCGTTAAAATAATGATCTTTTTTTCAGGCTCAGACTCGGATCGCGAGCCTAAATATTGAGCTCAAGCTCGGCTCATACGAGCTGAGCCCGAGCCCAAGCCGAGCTAGCTCGAGCCAAGCTAGAGCTCAAGCCGAGCTAGCTCGGCTCGTTGACAACCCTAGTTGTTGTCCTAAAGAGAATTGGCCTTGTAGGGTAGACCCATGAGCCGAGCCTGAGCCCAAGCCGAGTTAGCTCAGCTCGTTGACTGCCCTAGTTGTTGTCTTAAAGAGAATTGGCCTTGTAGGGTAGACCCTATGAGCCGAGCCCGAGCCCGAGCCCAAGCCGAGTTAGCTCAGCTCGTTGACAGCCCTAGTTGTTGTCCTAAAGAGAATTGGCCTTGTAGGGTATACCCTCACAGAGGATTCTATCCTCAAACAGTAACATATTTGGAATTCATTTGAGAAAGCTATAAGCAATTCCCATTTGACTACTACTGTTGTACTGTTGTAGTATATATGCAAAAACAAATCTATCTTTTTACTGTTCATCATTCCACGTTCCCTCCACCAACAACAACATACCCAAAGCCTTTAATGTTTAATACGTGGGACCAACCAACCGAACCACATGACAAGTATGTAGCCTTTCCTCAATAAATAATTTAGTAGATTCGAACCTTTTTGGTATGTACAGTGTTTGGAGAAGAAATGCTACCTAGCCATGTTCTTCACCTTTTTCTTCGGTTTAGGGTACCCTAGCTCGGTAGAGACTCGAATCCAGATCCTACCGATTTACCTGTAATGGCTTCACCTCTCCAATACGCGCAGGGGCGTGTTATATTTTTTTTAATTTTTTTCTTGTCTGGGAAGTGCTTCAGTACAGATAGTACAGATTGCCATCTAATATCAATGGCAAAAGCTCCAGAAAGAAGTACTTATATTAAGGCTACGTATGGATTATCGGATTTGGTGGAAAAATAAAGAAATTATGATTTTCTTACATAATATGTATGTTTGGATATTTAGAAAGTATAGGTTACACAAAAAATGTTACTTTATGTCTTAGTAAAGGAGAATTCTACTATGCCGACTTCGGCATAGTACTAATCATTTTTATCGGGTGAGATTTTACAAGTGAAAAAAATTAATAGTTTAAATAAAATTTTCTACTATGTAGATGAGAAAATGTCGGTATTGTAGACTAACTCTTTAGTAAAAGGGTTTGAAAAAAAAGAAAGAAATTTGTGAGGAAGAAAAATGAAAAAGGTGAGGAGAAGAGCATGCTCTCCATCCTATCTTTTACCACCGAAGTTTTTTTTTTCTTGCACTTGTACAATAAAGGGTAAAATGAACAGAGAAAAACTTTTCTTATTCATTCCTATTAACCAAACATTAAAATCAAAATTTCCTGTCACAGCAATACATTTTCTTGATATAATCAGACAAAGTCCAGAAAAATTAAATTTCACTTTCCAATATATATTACTTTTTGGAATGAATATATGTTACCGATTAAAATATATATATATATATTACTTTTTTGACATTTTTTTTGTTTTTCGATAAAAATAAAAATAATTTGTAGAAAAGAAAAATGAAATTGTGTGAAGAATAACATATTCTCCATCCTATCCTTCACCACTAAAGCCTTCATTCTTCTTGCACTAATATTATGAAGCGTAAAATGAGCAGATGAAAAAAATTTCTTATTTATTCCTATTAACAAAACATCAAAATCAAAATTTTATAACATAGTGAAACATTTTCTTGATTCAACCAACATGTTCCAGAAAATTAAATTTCACTTTCTAATATAGTACTTTTTCACATTTTAGTTTTTTAACTTTCTGCATATTCTTGCCATCGAAACTGAACCTAATGGAATCCGATTCTGGTTGATTTATTTTTTTAGGTAAACTGATCACCAGCAAGTTGGGTTGCACATTCAATTTAATTATATTAATGGAACCCAAAAGAAAAAAAATTAAAAGAGATTATAAAAGCAGTAGTGGGGATTGAATACTGGGCTGGCCGATCGAACGAGGAAGAAACATGTATACAATAAAATACATGAATTTAAAATTCATAAACAGGAAAAAGAAATTTAAAAGAAAAAGAAAAGCAAAAGAAGAAAGCGAACAAGAGAAGAATGAAAACACCTGGCGTCAAGGCAACGGCTTTCGTCAGCATGATGACGGCCTACTCGAGCCTCGATCAGCCGGAGTTGTAAAGGCACCGGAAGTGGAGCCGGAGACGGAAAGGAGTTCGGTGAGAGCGGTCATGGCTCTGACTTGCATCTCAAGAGCAGCTATGTAATCGGTTGCTTCTTCTAGAATTTCTGGAAACGGAAGTTTCCGGCAACCGGGTACTAACCGGCCGAGAACACGGACTTTCCGTTGTAAAGCCGGTGACCTTTTTTCTTTCAACCGGAGGATACTGACTACCGACTTCTTCGGTCGACTTTTGGTTGTCAACGATATCCTCTGCTTCTTGTGTTTCTTAAATTTCAGCTTGAGCCGGTTCATGAGTATCGCTCGGCTCCATCTCGTTCGTCCCTTGGCGGCAACGGCTAGGGTTTGATCGGCGGCTTCTCGTACGGCGCGTACACGAACGCGTCCCTCCGATGATGACGACGACGACGACGATGTTGGTGAGGGATTCCGATGAACCTTTTGCAGAGCTTCGTAAAGCTTGGACGAGTAGATCCGTTGTTCGGTTTCGGATTTCCATCTCGTTTGGTTCTGCTGCTTCTGGTTTTGGCTTTTCTTCTTCTTCTTCCTTTTCGACTCTCGTGATCTGTCGGAGTTCGCTACGGGATTCGAGATCAGAGATGACGCCATCAATCAATCAAGAGATGATTTTGTGTGAGAGAAAGAGAATTCGGTAGAGAGATCAACAAGGATCAAAGCACGCGCGTATCACGAGATTCTCTGGAGACAAATTGATAATTTGATTCTCTCCGGAATAGAATGTACTCTGCTTTTCTGATTTCGTTCCTTCTCTTTCTATACGCCGCTGTGTCTCTCTTCGAAAACAAAGCACGAAACTACAAGACAGAAACACCTGCAGAAATCTGAGGGGTTGAGATTTCAAAAAAGAGGAAAAAAAAATGAAAAATAGACTCGAGAAAACTGAATTCAATCCTATTCAAATGACAAAATTTATGATCAGAATCAAGATAAGATATACAGACGAGCTCTAGATCCTACTTTCGAATGACAGAATTTATTATGAGAATCAAAACTAACAAAAAGAAAAAATCCACAAATTTTTTTCTTCCGGTTCAAAACCGAGAGCTAGTAGAGGAGATAAAATTATTTATGAAGCAACATCAAAGAGATGAAATTTTTTGATATCCTGTAAGATCTTTACCTTTCAAAGAAGAAGAACGATCAATCTTGAGAAAGTCGTCTCCAAAATTTCAAGAAATAAAAAATCTCTCGATCGATGTAAGTAAATGAGAGAGAGAGAGAGAGAGAGAGAGAAAAAGAGGGAGAAAGAGGAAGAGGATGAAGTTGAGTTGCGGCTGTTGGTATTGTCAGTGAGCGTTTGGTATACTAAACGAGAGAGATCGTTGGGGTCTTTAAAAGCAATCACGCGATGCAACGCGTAGCTTCCTTAATCACAGTTATTGCTTTGCCCCGTGTTGAGGTATTTTTGTTTCTTTTTTTTATTAGTTGGGGCTCGTAAGTAGTTCCAGAATTCCAAACCTGGAGGGACACTCATTGTACACGTGGTAAATTTTGTTTAAACAAAGCCTTTGTGAAAAAGGACTTTGAATCAAAGGTATTGATTAGAAATTATGTTTGATGAGAAAAATTATGTAATTGGAAGCTACTGTACATAATTCTGGATTAGATGAATATATTTTTTTTTTGAAAAATTTATAATAAAAATAAAACGATAATTTTGTCATTTTAAAAGTTTTATTTTGGTTGTGTTTGGCCTGACTTGTGCTTATGAATAAGCACTCATTGGTTAGGTTGCTCAATGGAGCACTTATCCATAGCAACATTTAACTGATTATTTGCAAAAAATAATGTTTGGTAAATACATTTATTTAAGTACTTATAAAAGTTTAACGGTAAAATAGGTATTATAAAAATATTATTAAAGTTTAGAAATAACATTTATTTAAGTGCTTATAAAAGTTTAGGTATAAAATAAGTATTTCAAAAATATTACTAAAGTTGTGAAATAGCTTAACGCATAAAATCTTGGGAGAAGCTGCTCTCAGTAGCTTCTCCTTATGGGTAGCCTTTTTCTAGTGCTTATGGGTAAGCACTTACTTCTAAGCGCTATCAAACACATTTAATTTTAAAAAAGTGCTTATATAAGCTACAAGCTACAGTAAGTACTCATAAAAGTTCGACAACATGCAACTTTAAATTTAGAACATAACTAACTGCTTTGAGCAAACATAATTTTTAAAAGTAGCCCAATTCCTGTTTTATCAAAATAAGCCTTTTGAAGAAATTCTTCCATCCGAAACACCTTTCAGAAGTGTCACCAAACATTATAAAGTATTCGATAAGAGTCCAAGCCTAAAGGAGCCTACTGGGTCTTAGGAAGCTGTGTCAAACGGGGATAAGTTTCGGCAAAATTTGACACGTTAGCTTTTTTTAGAGCTAATATCTCGTCTTTTCGTATATAGAAGCCTAGGTGGATATATGCACAATTAGATTAACTCTTATTGACCATTTTTTTGTGACTGACTTAAGGAAAGAGCAATGCATTTAACAACTAACAATTATGACTGAAGTGGTTCATTACATGACTTTGACATGAGGCTAATTTTGTAAATTTCTTTTTACAAATGTATCTAGATCTGAGGCATGGTAAAATTAATTATATTCTATAATAATACTTGAATGCAGCAATAATTTCAGCATTTAATGGTTGGATCTTTGAGGCAGGGAGTGCTCAAACTGTTACCGTAAAAATATATGTGGACGAACCACTGATGTGTGGCTCAGTTGGTAGCAAGCCGAGTTCTAGTGGACGTCTCTCTGGAGGTAAGTCGGGAGTTCAAATTCTACTAGAAGCACTCATGGTCAGAGTTTACCTTTAATGCTCTCACCCTGTACGTGGATTAATAATGTGGACATGTTTCATTTCAGTTAACATCCTCCCTTTGTCTTTTTAATCTTTTGAGCTCATTTTCATCTGAAATAAGATTTGATTGGAGGCTAAAATGGTCAAATTTCTACTAAACATCGCTAGTTCATGTTCATGAGATTATTCCCACATTGTTTCACCTAATAAATCTCTCTCTCTCCTTTCTTTAATAGAATATATATTTGCTTTATTCAACACAAACAAATTCCTACTAAACGTGGCTAGTTTAGTTTCATGAGATTAATCCCACAATTTCTCTCTCTCTCCCTCTTTTCTTTAATAGAATATTTATTTGCTTTAATCAAACACAAAACAAATTCCTACTGAACATGGCTTCTTGAGGTTCATGAGATTAATCCTACATTTCTTCACCTAATCTCTCTCTCTCTCTCTCTCTCTCTCTCTCTTTCTCATGTGTCTCATTCACAAAAACCAGACATATGGACAAATATAACAACAAGTCATTGTTCAAATAATGGATTTTGTTGCTTCTTGGAGTTCTTAATGAGTATTTAATTCTCCAATCAGATTCATATCTATCCCTCTCCTTTTGACCACTTACATGGATGAACCTATTAGGTCTTGTTTGATGGCCTAATAGCAATTAAATGACCCATAAAGAAAAGTAAAAATCGTCTTGATCCAATGCTCCCTAACATGGGTCTTAGAGGTTTAACAAGACATTCTTTTGCTTTAGTATTCATAACCTGTCTCTCTCATCAGTCATTAGATTACCATACTTTATGAGTGCTTCAATTCTGACTGATGAACGGATACTTCTCTTTTTTTCTTCATTGGTCGTCGGTGTGAGATCTTATCGCTAGGCTTTCTTATATATTGAGCTTCAATGTCATTGTCTCTAATATGTTGTACAGCTGAATAATGCACCCCCATCAAGAATCTGCCTTTTTATCTTTTTCTTTCTTCCTTCCTTTCTTTTTTATTTGAGATATTTTCTTCTTTTGTCTTCTACCTATGATCAAGGTTTCGAGAATCGTTTGATCTGGACTGTACAATTGGTGGACCTTCCTTTTATAACCCCACAAGCCAGCAGGTGATGAATTCAGCTATGTAGTCTAAATTTTGATTTTTTTTTTCCTTCACGCTGTTTAAATTCTTGATTTAACAGTAAAACCTTCCAATTGGTTTGGTTGATGAGCTAGATTAGTATCATCCAATCTACCTTAATTATCATTCCTGACATTCTTCGATCATATAATCATTCTCCCATTCGCTCAAATTTTCAATTATGTTCAATAAGATCATCCAATCATGAGTTGCGCCGATAGATTTTTTTACACTAACTTTAGACTAAACAGGAATGGAGACACAAAATTTAAGTGATCCACAGTACAAGAACAGCGTTCAGTGTACAGAGACTACAGATTGAATTAAATTCAAACTGATTTGTTGGAGATGAGATAAACATGCAGATTTGGTGGAACAAACGGCGGTGGTTGAGGTGTCATCTTATATTTATTGTTATAATATCTATATCAATTCTTAGATTACTTAAAATGTGTCTGCTCCAATCACATCATTAGTAGAGTTACTATATATATATATATATAAGCTTGAGTCATGTATAACTTGTCGTAAGCTTAAAAAAAAAAAAAAATACTATCTTTGCTTGGTATGTAGGGAGCTAACCTAAGCTGTTTTGCAGTATCAATAAACAATATCATAAAATAATCTCAGTCATTGACCTTAATCGTCAGCACTCATCATTTGGTTTAAAACACATCAAATTGTTAACATCAGATGATCAAACTGATAATTAACCAGGAAATTTGGAGTAATGGATCTGTTTTATCTTATGGTGGGAACTGGCTAGTCTTCAAATGTGTGTGTGTGTGTGTCTGTTAAGGTAGATCAAGGAAATTTGGAGTAATAGATCTGTTTTATCATAGGTTGGGAACAGATTAGTCTTCAAATGGGTGTGTGTGTTACGGTAATTCAAATTGTTAGCATCAGACGATCAAACTAATAATTAAGCAGGAAATTTGGAGTAATGGATCTGTTTTATCATAAGGTGGGAACTGACTAGTCTTCAAATGTGTTTGTATATATAGATCAAATTGTTAGCATCAGATGACCAAACTAATAATTAACCAGGAGATTTGGAGTTTATCATATGGTGGGAACAGATTAGTCTTCAAATGTGTGTGTGTGTGTTAAGGTAGAACAAATTGTTAGCATCAGATGATCAAACTAATAATTAGGCAGAAAATTTGCAGTAAAGGATCTGTTTTATCATAGGTGGGAACTGATTAGTCTTCAAATGTGTGTGTGTGTGTGTCCACTCATCATTTGGTTTAAAACAGACAAATTGTTAGCATCAGATGATCAAACTGATAATTAACCAGGAAATTTGGAGTAATGGATCTAATTTATCATGTGTGTGTGTATGTGTGTGTGTGTGTGTGTGTTAAGGCAGAACCTTTCTATATTTCACAGGATGGTTCCAAAGTCAATTGTTGTGTTCTTCGTCGCGACTGTTTGGTAGATCTGTATTTTCTTTTTTACTTGTTCAGATATGGATTGGATACTGCTCCAAAGGTTCCAGACTAACCTATCTATCTTATTACATGAAAAGAAGAACAAGAAAAAAAATTGAAGTTGAGCATCTGAGAGAAATCAGATTTCTTTAATTTTCAAGAGTACATACATCATACGAGAATAGTAAAATTCAGCTGAGAAAGTAAAAGAAGTCGTCAATGTTACCTGAATCTATAGAATCTCTCACGTCGGCGGAAGGTGAGGGAAAGATCTTCCTGTGCTAGAATTCGAGTACAGAACTATCGAAACTGAAACAATCCACAGCATGAAACAGTGGAATCCGAGACGAAACTTTGCCGAGACAACTTCACAAGTCTTGTTTCCTTCTCCCGGTAACCGATAGAAATCATCGGTGATGATCTCAATCAGAGCTTCCAAAATCTTCTTAGATCGGAGATCGACATCAGATGAATCCGAGACTTGTAATCTAGCATCTTTGAGAAAATCTACCACGACATCCACGTACACGTTCTCAGGCATCAGTATGTCGTCGGATTCGCCGGATCCATGATACTGGACTATAAGACTGTCAGGATCTTGCTTATCGTTGGTGATCTGTGATGATCGAAACAAATCAGATTGATGAACCGTTTGAGATGAAGCCACCAGATCCGGGTTACTCGATAACACGAAGTTCTACGACAGGATTGTCAAATGCAGAAGATCTCAACAACAATTTACAAATAAAAAGAAACTGAAAACTTAAGGTTTGAAAACTAACGTCTGAGATCTCTCCGTGTTGATTACCGTCGGAAATATCTGACTCTGTAGAAGAATCGAACGATTCTTTTGCTGTTTCTGGAGAAATATCTTCCGAAACAGACGTGAATGCAGAAGTCAAGCCATCTTTTGTGATCTGAGAAAGAAAGAGTAAGCAAGAACTCAAGCATCGTATGTGATCTGAGCGAGGTGCTTTAGTGTTCCGATCGTACCTTTTGATGCTTCTTAACTCGTTCGGAGACGGATTTTAATGGAGTCTCCTTTGATCTCCGATTTGCAGACTCGGCGGACTTTGCCTGTTCCTTCTGTGTAGTTTGATAGCTTTTCATATTTTTTTGGGCGGGAGAGTTTGTCTTTTTCGAAGCTAAATATCACGTATATATAGGTGACAACGAATGAAATTGGATTGGAGTGTCCCACATTGCAAGATAGTCAAACCGTCTGATCGAAATTTAACGGATGAAAATGGATGAATGCTTAAAGCCTATAAACTTTGACTACTTATAAGTACAAAAGATTCATTCATCTTTGAGTCTTTGACTGTTTTCTTACATATTTATTTCAATTTCACTCTTCCCGCCACTTGTAGTTCCCGTATGACGAAGATGCTGCTCTAACCATAGCCATAGACTTGAATTTCTTACTTCTAATTTCTGCGAACCCTAAAGAACACGATCTTTACATGCTGCATCTGAGCTTTTTCGGCATCAGAGCTCAATGATATAGATTTGTTAGTGTTTATGCAGATTTTCGACGTAAGATCGCTAAAATATTAATTGAGAAGTTGATGTTTAGGTATGATCTTGTATTTTTTCTTCTTCTTTATTTATTTTTTTCGTTTTCATCTTTCCTTTTCAATCCATATTTTCTTTTTTGTTTTGCAGATTTTTTGTTCTGTTTGATATTTTTTCCCTTTTTTTTTGGTCGTGCAGTATCCCAATGAGCTCAGTAGGCTGAATCTTTGACTGATTCTATAACGCAGATTCTGTCATTCTGAGAAGGTTTGCGAATTGAGTCTCATGGAGTTTCATTTCTGTTAGATTAGCTAAATTCGTGTTTTATTTCCATTTGATTGTGTAATCTGTGCATACTATATGTTTGTCAAAATGTCTGCACTGCGAATGAAACTAATCTTTCTCGAATTGTCTGCACTGCACTACTGAGGCATTTGGGAAGTACTGATGATCCAGCACACTCTAAAATATTAATTTAAAAGGGTTGTTTTTTAACTCTTAAGCATAGGGTATTTATCGTACTTTCCGTCATCTGTTCTTGTAACTTTTCTGGACTTTTGAACATAGTAGAATCTGGTGTCTTAACAACACTAACTGTGAAGCTATTATAAAAATCACACCATTGGTTTAGTCTTAGAAGTCAGCAAATAAAGACAAGCATGGCCTTGGGTCTTCATTAACACCAAAGGCCATGGCAACGGAAATACTAGGAATATCCCTGTATTGTATCTTCCTCTGTCTATCAACTCCTTCCTTGTGTTCAAGAATGATAAAACATTCCCTGTTCGAGGATTATAGCTAACGATATATGTTAAAATGAGAGGTATGATTTTCTTTCCACCTTGTACTAATAAATCAAGTTAACATTTTTGATATTAAATATGTTGAACTAAATGACATAGTGCACTAAAAGTACTTGTACTTGTGTTCAGTCAGCTCACAGTATGCTATGCCCCACATCATATGGATCTGCAGTTCCGTTTGTGTGTGACACCCTACTTGCATGTTCCATTCCTAAAGTGAAAGGCATAGATCTTGTGGTATTTCAATATAATAGATACTATTACATATGAACCTTGTGAAATTGGATACATGTGTTAGGATTTTGAAAGTTTTAAAACCACAATGAAAATTGGTGCAACTTTCCTATTTTTGATTTATTTGCTTTTTACAATTTTCACTTCCCCTTCATCACTCATGCACTGCACATAGCTCTTCACATTTTATTCATTTTGGATCTATTAGCTTGTAGAGTCACTTGATATCAGCTTTTGCTTTTCAGGTGATTAAATTAATAGCAACAAAACTTCGTTATGAATAGTAATTCAGATATACTTGGGTGCTGAGATTGTTTTCCTTCTTTTTACTTCCCATTTTGGTGTATGAAATGTGTTCACTTCTGAATCAAGAATTGAGACGAAATTTCTTCAATGGAATAAGCGGTTAGAATTTATTAATCTGGATAACTTCTGGAAGTTAAATATCTACAACCCCTTTCTTATAAAGAACGCAAACTTCTACAATTTATAATCTGATAAACTCATTTCAAGAGCTCTATGACTAGGTGTGTGTCGTTCATGAGATAGAGCAAGGTAAAGCATGTTATTTGATATTTGCTTTTCCGGGATAGCATTGTTGATCAGGCGGGCTAATTTAACCCCACTTTACACGCGGCGCTTGATTACAAGCGCGTGTACGCGTTTTGGG
>JAUPMG010158201.1:0-10871 GCA_031762675.1 Pachysandra terminalis | reverse complement strand
GCACTCTGAAAGTTGTTATTGAATAAAATGAGATTTAGTTTCACCTTAGTTGTTATCTTGGGTTATGATATGAAAATCCGCGGTCTAGCAATAGATTCCGAAGGCCTCACCTCGTGATTCGTGCCTTCCCACCTTGGGATCTGAGTCACCGGGATTCAGGGCGTGACAATAGTTCCTACAAGATCCTAGCCACATATTATAACTTAAAGAGTTATGATTGTATGTGAAGCACTTTAGTTTCCTATAGTGCAGCCCACCAATAAAAAACAATCAAAGTCAAATCAGTAACTAATTTACTAAAATTATTAAATTACCCCTAATCTTTCACATTATATTAACCCTATACTTATATTAATTACAATTTAGTGCTATATTTTGGTTGGGTTATTACTTTATTGTCTGTAAGACTCCTAATTCTTAGGAGATATCGCCTAAGTACAGGTTGAGTCTTCTATATTAAGGCTCCTCCTCTTCCTTGTTCCTTGGTTAATTCATACGTGAGTTCCATCTAAAGAATTCTCTCTCTCTCTCTCTCTCTCTCTCTCTCTCTCTCATTTTTTCTCATTCCTCTAGAGATTTGGTTGTTTCTAGGGGTTCATACAATATCCTTGGTAGATTAAGTGTGGGCATCCTTGTGTGGTTCTAGTAATCATGCAGATATCGATGTAGGACGAGATCTTTTTCGATAGAGATCTTCTGCTACAGATCCGGTTTGTGTATAGAGAGGTACGTGATCTGATTCATGTTATCCTTCATTTGTATCAGAGCCTTTGTTGATTTATCTTCATTGGAATAAGGTATGTTAAGATACCTCTTTTAGAATCAACATAGTTACTATTTTTATAGAAAAATAGCATACAATGCATAGTTGCATCGATGATCATTAGAGGATCATTTGTCCAACCATACATTGTGATTATCATTGTTTTATGGTGTTTATTATTTATTTTTAACACCAAAATAATGATGGATCGAATAGAATAAGAGTAGGTTTAAATCAGATTTGCACAAACCCATATTCTGTAGCATTCGATTAGTGGAACTAGGGTGCTCGGTTAACCGAAGCAGTCCTTCAGTTAACTGAGGACTAGCCAAGCTAGCATTCGATTGACCGAAGGAGATTTTCGATGAGTCGAAGAGGTGCTTGGTTAATCGAAACAATGTCTCGGTTAACCAAGTAAACCTAACAGAATAGTATGGTTATTGTTTTTGTAACTGAAGGGGCTTTGTTCGATCGAACATCAACCGAAGCCAACCTCGGTTAACCAAAGGAATGCCTTGGTTAACCAAGGAACCCAGATAGAGAACATACCAAGGATATGAGCCGAAGAGGCCTCGGTTGGTCGGCGGACCAACTGAAGCCCTCCTCGGTTAACCAAAAAGGACCCTTTGGCTAAACAAAGGACCCAGAAAAGCATAAATTAAATTAACTTTAAATTAATTATATTTTAGTTAAAAATGCCCTTTTATATGATTGAAAGAGTACATGGCATAATATAATTAATTATTTATATGTGTGTTTGAGATTAACATGTAAACTAAATACTAGTTTAATTTCCTAGTTATTTGCATATTATGGATTAAAGGTGATATTATTTTTTTTTTATTATATTGGTGATGATTATACATTATGGCCTATGGTATGGCGTAGTTTTGATCTGATAAATAGGGGATTAATATAATTGAATCCTAGATAAGGATGCAAAATCAATCATATGTGTGTATATGAGATGTTAATTAAATGTGTAATTTTATTTGTAGTGATATGACTTCCAAGAGTATAGTAGTTGACCTGAATAAATGGGAGAAATTGGATGGTAAGTAGGGGAGAAGCCATAATTCTTTTTTTTTTTGCGGGGGGGGGGAATTAAATTACAGCGGGAATTGTTTTTAATGCGCTTCACTAATTATTGCTCAATGATTTCGTTCTGGAGGACTAAAATGAAATTTTGATAGGAACCTTTTTTAATTTTTCTTTATTTATATAAAATAAATAGCAAAATTCCATCGAAATTAAAAAAATTTCACTATGAAATTTCAATGATTTCAATAAAATAGTTTAAGTTTTTAAATTAATATTTTAATTAAAATTATTTATTTTTACAAATTTCAAACTTTTTTGTCAAATGTGATCGAAATCTTTTAGAGAAAAATTTTAGGATTTGGTTTTTCTTACCAAAATGAAAATGAAAATTTTGAATGAAATATAAAACATTGACATATATTAAAAAAATGGTAAGGTTGTAAATGAGTCGAGCTTTGTCCAGCTCATCTCGGCCTCGTAAAGCTTGAGTAAGGTTTAAGCTTGATTCAAGCTCGTTAAAAACTTTTGGGATCAGGCTCGTTAAAATATTTTAGACTCAAGCTCGGCTCGTAAAAGGCTCGATTTGCAAAAAACCTTAGTTAAGTCCAAATACATTAATATTATAGTTGATGATTATTGGCATACTATTTTTTATAATATATAATATAAGATATAGGAATATAGATGTACAATATCATAAACAAACCGAGCCGGGCTTTAATCAAATGAAGCCTAATGAGCTTTTTTGTGGGCTCATGTTCGGCTTATGAGTCTAATTATAGAGCTCAAGTTTGGCTCATCCAAGCTGAGCTAGTTCGGTTCATTGATAGCCCCATAAATAGGTATGAGGTTAATTTTAAGAAAATATGTGTAAGCATAAATTTTTTAAATATATATATATATATATATATAGATTGTAATTTTAACTAATATGCATACAAAATGTAATTTTCAAAAGTTAATAAAACTGTGAGAGTTTTGGGGGAGGGGGGCAATAACGCCCTCCACTCAAAGTAGGTGGAGTGGCACAACATGTATAAGGCATTGAGTTCTTTAAAAACTTCGGGGGTGTCACGACCCGATTCTAGGGTGTACTCCTCTGAGAGTCACCGCAAGAATCTAGCGACGTAACTCTTACCCCCTCACCAGGAGATGGTAAACAAGTAAGTAAACAAGAGCTAAAGTAAACAGAATTAAGTGAAATTTATTACCCAGCTCAATCATATGCCTAAATGGGTGGGAGCTTCCTATCCCAATCCATCCATGTATTTACAGAGTGTGCAGCATAACCTAAAAAACAGATCCCCGAAGGGTGAGCTACAAAGCTCACGAGTAAATCCACAATGCTTGGGTATCTACCCAAAAACACGATCCAGTAAATATATGCAGCGGAAATATTAAAGGAAGAAGGTACGAAGGGGCAAGAGTTCATGCTTACTTGTATTGGATAATCTGAGACAATAACCCAAATTTTTACTAGCAACAATGAGGAATAAGTCAATCTTAAAGTTATATGATGATCTACATATCACTCAACAACACATTACATCAATTCACCACAATTACAACTAAATGCAGTTCTCTCGTCCCAAACTCACATGTCCAGGTGTCATATTTACCAGTGCTCTCAGTCCTACATACTACTCAATGTAGGATGCTCCATGAACATACATAGGGAAATCTAGTTCCCATTCACAATCATAATCATTCACAACCATAAATGATATGCATGTAATGTTTCTGTCATGAACTCTGGAGTTGCACGCAAGATTCGGACTGTAACACTATGTATCTCATTCTGTGGGTCATGGCCCCTTTCGGGCTAAGGATACCTCGCCGATTTTGTGTGTACAACACAGTTTTAAGGGACTTGCGACCCCCGAGAATTCATGCCCCGCTTTATTTTTATCTGGGACACACCATCTCAACAGGATAGTCCAAGGGCATCATCTTCGTGAACCTCCCTCTGTGACATTCATCCCAGATCAAGACACCAAACATTTCTAATCAAAGACGATATTATGTCAGGGCCTATTGGACATCCTTGTTCCTCACCCGGTCGTGCCCATCAGGTGTATCCATCCACATAATCAATTCACATTACTCAATCTCGAGTAACACCCAAGGGTCATCCCGACTGTGGGTCCAATAGTCAGGGTCTCCATATTATAGTTAATCTAATTTAGATAATGCAAAAGGAGAAAACAACCCATTACAAAAGCAGTGGCATCCAAGCATCACATCACACCAATGGATCTTTGCACATCCATACCATTCAGTCATATAAGTAGGACATGAACTCATGATGATCACCATTATATTTCATTCATCTTATGCATTGACACTAACATGCATTTTCAAAGCCCATAGGCCATCACATAAGATAAACTCAATGATTAAATAATGATAGTTCAAACATTTAGCAATTTAAACTAAGCAACGTAATCGTAGTGTTCTTCACTTTAATCTATGATCTCACAATGATCCGGGTCTGATGAGCAATGCGCTCCCTACCCTAAATCTCTCATTTCCAGACACAAGGAAACTCACCTTTGGTGGGTTCATCAGTGGGTCCGAAGGGTCCACCGACGGAGAACATCCAACAGAAATAGGTTCTATCGGTGGGTGCGTCGGTGGACCGACCACTCACCGACGATGCACTATACTCAAACAAGGCAGTACCCTTCGGTGGCACCCTCAGACCACAAGTTAGTCACTGATGGGCATTGGTGGGTGTGTCGGTCTGACCACTCACCGAAAACTAATGTTTTCATAATTCAAATCTTGATCGGTGGGTCCTTCGGTGATTGAGGAAACACCGATAGCTCCGTCTCTGGTGGGTTCGTTGATGAGTCCGGAGGATCCATCGACTGTCACAATGGTAAAACGCCTGGGCTTGATCGGCAGGTTCTCCGGGGTCCCCCGGTACTCACCGACCACCTCGTCGGCGAGGGAGTTGGTGGGTCCGACCACTTGCCAACGAGCTCAAACAAAATGAGGGAGATCACTGTCGGTGGGTGAGTCGGTGGACTGACCACTCCCCGACGGTCTGCAGTGATCAAAATATGTCCTTGTCGGTGAGTGCATCGGTGGACCGATCACTCACCGACGTACGCAATTCTGGGTTTTTAGGTTATGTTTTTAATTACAAAAATCCATGTGGTCGGATGGGTTTTCCACAGGGTTTCAAGGGAAGACCAACACACTAATAAGGAGCTAATTATAAACATTTAAACATGCCAAGCATTCACATACACCATTTGAGGATTTTAACATGGAAGAACCCTATAGTTCACAACTCATATAGAATAATCAAATAAGAATTTTCTCTAGAAAACAACCTTAGTCACACCATGCAACATGTAGGTTCAGGCATTCACCACACTAACAATTTGAGTTTAATCTCATACATAGCATTAATCACATTGTCTTGAATAGAGGAAGTGCACATATAACCAGAAGAATGTTTGAGTTTAAATGCTCAGGTATTGGGGAAAAACTCACATAGCATTAATGGTGAAAACTGATTCACCAACTCCCATCCTCCTCCCTAACTCCAGCTCTAGGGTTCCTCTTGTTCTTCCTCAAATTCCAGCAACATTTAATGTTCAGCACACTAAGAGAGTATTTATACTCTACTTTTAGGGTTTAGTGTCTCATTGGCTCAGGTTTTGGGCTGCCCAACAAAAGCTACAAGGGCTGGTCCAAACCTAGGGTCTAATTATCCATTGAGTAAGTATGTGTGGGTTTCAGAAGTCCAAACGAATATGGAAGGCTAACGGCCCTTCCGCACATGGTCAGGGTCTAAGCCAACACATTGTTTTGATTTTTAACAAGTCAGGAAAATTACTAAACTACCCTCAACAGAAATTCGAAATTTTCCAGGTCATTACAGGGGGCCATGGCCCCCCATTGCCCCTTGGCTCCGCCTCTGATGGTATGTGTGATCACCCGAGGTCGGGTGGACCCTAAGTCGATCGGGTTGATTTGAAGTCGCCACCATCATGTTTATCAATTAAATTCAAAATGGATCCAAAAATAAGATTTTAGTAATTGTCTAACCAAAGTGGGTAGGGAGGTTTAGTTAAGAGAGTGGAAGGTGTTAGGCACCCACTCTCTTTCGGTTCAACCAATTACCTGGTCTAAATCAATTTGGCCAAATTAATAAAAACTCTACAAAATTTCTAGAAACCCTAAAACCTAAAAATAACCAAAATTACTTAATATCCCTAAATCTAAACTACTCTAGGATAGGTAATCAAAAGAATGATCGGCTTATCTGACAGACAAATCGTTTCTCAAAATTAATGCACGAAGAATGATTGATTTCTCTAACAACCAAATCCATTCTTTGAGTCATTTGGTTTTGAATGAGAGAATCGTTGATCTATCAGTCTAATAATTTCTCAAAGGAAAAATATCAGTTGGTTTATCTAACCATCAAGCCAATGTTAAAGTAAGATGAAATCTTCTCTGTTTTTTTTTTTTTTTTTTTGTGGAGTTTCAGTGAATGAAAAATAAGTTTGATTTTGAGCATTGTTTTGCTTGTGAACTTAGAAAGATTTGAGAACTACAACTTATTGACTTAAGTCTAATCCTCACTGGGCTGCCTAAAGGATTGGAGACGTCCCAACCTCATTTTATTTCTATCGCATCACTGTTTAAGATCATGACTATTTATAAGACAAGATCCAAAGAGGACAACAATGCTTTTGACACAACTGACACTTACAATTTGACTTTCTTCATTTCTTTATCTTGTTTTTCGCTTTTGCTTCTTCGATTTTCTTCAGGAGTTCAATTCTTTCCAACAATCGAAACCTCCGCTTGGGGATAAATTTGAGCAACTTCCATTGGTAATTTGATCTTTGTGCTTCTTTGACTAGCTTTCTCATCTTTCAGGCCAAGATGATTCTAACAGCCTGAATAATTCCCTAAAATTCTTAACTTGAGGTATTTAGGAAAAATAGTAATTTGATAATTTAACTTCACTAATGAATTAGGATTAGAACTCATAAAATCCTTAATCTTGGAAGACACATTAGAAACTCCCTTATAAGACACTCAAACTGATTAGGTTAGACAGATAGACTTAAGAAACTGAGTTAAGTTGGTAAATGGTTTCAGCAGATAAGTAGGTAATAAAATCAATTAGCAAGATAATAATTGGTTTAGACAACCAAGAAGATTCATTTGAGGCCCCTAAGTGTACTTACATCATCAGAAGTTAATTAGGTAATCAATTTAGCAGAACAAAGCTAGAAACCCAATCTTTCCCTTATAGTTGTTTTATGTACAAGTTTGCCCATATAGACCTATAAATACAAGATTTAGGTTTCAAAACAGAATTTTTATTTCTCTCTTTCTTTCTCATTTCTTGTGAAGCTCTTCGAGAAAAAGAGGAGGAAGCTTCAATATCTTCCACGTGCAAGGTGGAGTGACCACGGATGCGACCTGACAACGCCCAAGTTGAGTTTTCTTTCGATGCAAGTGCATTTAGTTATGTTTCAATATTGTAATCATGGGGGAAGATCATGATTGATTGTGTTCTTCCTTCCCCCATGAATTTGGAAGTTAGATTACATGTTTTTAGGGACCAATCCCATGTTATTGAGACCCCATACCTAGTAGATGACCTTAGTGTACCGATTCGTTTGGTTTTGGATTTCCAAGGGTTTGGAATTTGGGGAAACTCAATGAAACCTTGCGTAGAATGATTTGTTTGACCTAGAAACCATTTTCGAAGCTTCCATAAGTGATTAGCAACTTCTATGGGAAATTTCACCCAACAATACCCAGAAAATACCCCCTCCCGAGCTTCGGCGATATCCTCGGCTCGCCGAACAGTTTGCCGAGCCTTACTGGGATTTTCTTGTTCTTAGAAAAGTCACCGAGAGCCTTCTCAGTGCACCGAGAGGTTCACCGAGATTCTCTGAGAAATTCTGGGATTCTGGAAATGTCGCCGAGACTGGTTACGGTGCACCGAAGACCTCGCCGAACCACTTTTGAGGATTGAGTTTAAGCCAGTTTTGATCAAATATGACCCACTGGGACCAATTCCCGAGGTTTCATTACATTTGGCACCAAATTACCAATCTCGATGCACCGAAGGTTCGCCGAGAGGCTCCTTTAGTCCAAATTTGAATGTTAAGATATGGACGTGTGTATTATTATGAACATGTGTATTATCCCTAGACTTACTCTTCTCGCATGTTGTTGACCTTGGTAGCCTTGCCAATCAAAATATGACCCCTCATACCAAAGGTTTGGCCATTTTGAAATTTTCCCCACAGTATGAAATCTTAGGAAACTTGTGTTATTGGCCCCACAACCTTTCCTTTGCTCCTTTCCCTTGGTTTATGCATGTCTAGATATAGGATTTGTCACTTGTGAGGCAATGTGATGTTTTATCTACCTATGTGGATGTTTAGTATTGGAAATTTCCTTCTTTCCTTTAACATACCTCTTGCATATGATTCCTTGGTTTACTGCTCATACTCAGTGGTACATATCGGTGTCACAGTTCTTATACTAAATGGGTTGGAGTTTGTTATAGTGTGGTGTTGTGTACTACCTTACCCTTCCGCATTGTCTGATGCTATATCTTGTTCACACTAATTTTATCATGCTTCTCACGTTTAGATGATTATAAATACTTAGTGTGAGATGTGGTATGCTATGGTACTTCGTAGTGTAGAGTTATGGGGCTATGCCCATATGATCGATGAATTGAATGTATGTCTGTGAATCATTGTGTGTTGCATTAATTAACGGACTTGAATACTATGAGTTCCATATGGACTTTCCTGCTATAATGGCTCTGTCTAATACCCCATTTAATACCTTTGGGTTTAGACTCACATTTGAGATAATTTAACTTATTGAACCAACTGTCCTATGAGAGGACCATATTGTTTCTGCCCAAGTTGCGAGAGAGCACTTGTGTTGGTATACCTCCCAGACTTGTGGTAAGATGATTCCCAAGGGTTTTCACTTTTGTGTGGCTTGGAAAAAGAATTGAATCATGATTTTTACCCTTCTGTTGAATGTGCATATGTATGATTCCCTGAGAGCAATTCATTTTGATGATACCATGGAGTATTACCCATGATTAAAAATTCAGTGGGGGGATTGTGCCTCCTAGGTTGAAAACCCTTAAAACTATGCTGTACACATAGAATATCCTATCCTTGAGAAAGCCGTGTAATCGGGGGATGGTTCGATAAGACATCTTGCTCATAGGACGGATCGATCATGTGGGAACTTACTATATTTTACATATCATACAATACCCCATTTGCACCATGCACTCTGCATACTCTCTGTTGATATTATTTTGAGTATCATTTGTGTGATACACTTGATCTAATCTCCATATATCATTAGGCATGCAGATACTATGATGTTGACCTATGATTTAACACCAAGTGAGGTTGGGAGTGAACAATGAAATGTGTGATCTCTATTGTTTAATATTTCACCACTTGATGCACATATGCTATTCTCATCACATTATATATATATATATATCTTATATACACTTTTATCATAATATTGGGATATGAGTAAATACCTTGTAATCGAATGACTACTTGTTCTGGCTTCCAGCTTATGTATGTTGATTTATATATTTCAAGTCTTGGAGCTTGGTCACGAAGAGAGAGCCTGGTAATGGGCATAGAAACCTGGATTTAGCAGTAGAGTTGTACTAGAATAGACTTTCCTTTTATCAATCTGTAATAGATTAGATTTTGTTTAAGGTACTTATATCTTACGAGAACTGTTAATTTATTCCGCTTATGCTATGACTATTGTTTTCCACTCCCGTAGTGATATGTGGCGAGAGTTGTGAATAAAGCCTGAAAATCTCATAATTGGGAATTGTTGGTTTGGTTCGTAACAAAAATGGTATCAGAGCCTAAGTTCTTCTAAGACTTAAGTAACAAGGTTAGGATTTTATAGGACTTCAGGTTAAGATTTTGTAAGTTGACCCTAGTCTAGGACTCGTAGGGGTTAAGGGAATTAAATATCTATAGGATATGAGATTGTGAGGTACGATGTTTGTTGTTTGTGCATCCTGACTAGCGACTCCGGATGGATAATTGGGGACATGAAATACTACTGTTTCTGAGAGTTCTAAGGTAGAAGCGACTAGGATGAAGTCTCTATTAAGTATACCTGATTGTCATGTTAGTAAAGGATGTGATGATCTGAGGCTTATGTTGTGATGATTGAGTTAATTTAAAGTAATTAGAACTCTAATGTTAACAAAATTTCAAATTGTAAGGTCAATGTAGCTGCAAATGCATTGGACTACGAAATTTGGGAGTTTGGTAGGAATTAGATATATATTTAAATTAAAGGGAGTAATAATATGTAATTGTTTAATCACTTCATTATTATTATGTATATAACACTTGATATAATCACATCAAGTTGCTAATTGGATCTAAGTCTAGAGAAGTCATTACTCATGCCAGATCCGGACCGAGACCCATATTCCGATGAATCTCTGTGTTCGTCTAATCAATTGTTAAATCTTTGTTTTGGATGGTTTGATGTTATATCTTGGCTTCTTATATTTTGATAAACATTTTAATTTTTAAATTTTTATTTTTGCTCTTCTTGGTAACCTCCTCGGTAACCACCATCACCTCCTTTCGAGGGTACTCTTTAGATGTTTTAATTGTTTTTTCAGTTGTATTGTTTTCCTTTCCGCATGTTTTTGGGTTTTCTTCTCACAGTGTATTAAAATTTAAATTTCTTGCTTATCATATTTGTGCTTATTGGGTAGTTTGTATTTGCCCCTCCCTTTCAAGTGGAATAATGCAATATGTTTATTCTATGTAATGTTCGTTTGATATAGATAATTACTGTGTTGTTTTACTTTTGTATACTTAGATTTGAGCATGTGCATTTAGTCCCATTCTTTTCTCGCCCTTAGAACTCCTTAGATTGTTTCGCTTATATTTTCACAATTTCTATTACTATTTCTCTTCACATTTTTGTATTTACATTGATTTGTCAACTTTTCATTAATTTTGTTGATTTCTCTCTCTCTCTCTCT
>JAUPMG010158190.1:0-10871 GCA_031762675.1 Pachysandra terminalis | reverse complement strand
TCAGCTGAAGCCAATTGATTTTATATTTATTGGAACTCTGATGTAATAATGTAGGTTTTTTACTTCCGCTACATAAACTCTGTTATTTATGAATTAAATTGAGTTATCTCATGCCTTCTATGATACAAATCTGCAGTCCAGCGATGGATCCCGAAGGTCGCGTCTTGAGATTCATGCCCTTTCCACATGGGAAGTTGTGTTCGAATCTGGGGCGTGACACTCCACACCTACCAATCTGATTTCCCTTTATATATACCATATCATATATACTTGTCCTCGGGCTCTTGGGGTAGCTAATCCCTCACCCATAAATCAAAATTTGATTTATACATATATAGTCCCTCACTGGGACACCAGAGATCTTTAGATGTTCTAGTGAGCTCTCTATCCTTCAGCATCTATCAGAAAGCATCCTTTAAGGGTACACAACTGAAAATGAATCCTAATTCCCAGTCTTATATATCTATCCCCCTACTCACATCTCTCTTCTATGCTATGATCTAAACAAAGGATCAAACACTCTGATACCACTTTGTCACGACCCGAATTCTAAAGCATGACATGCACGTGAGCGTAACTCTAGGATTCGAAGCCTGACTCTCACCCCTTTCTCCAAACACACAACCCAAGGGGTGGTAACCTCTAAACATAAAGCAGTAGAACAATACTGAAATTAGAGAATAACAGCGGAAGCAAAATAAAGATAATGATAATTTAAACCGATACAAAGTTTAAAATACATCATTAATATCCATACGTACAGAAAGAGGCTGAATAGATAGCTTAAGCAAAAGAGTACTACTACTCTAGCCAAAGTACACGTAACCAAAAATGACAGGTACGCAGATGAAATCCAAGTCTTGTCGTCACCACCTCCACATCATCCAGGTATCCGCTACAGCATCACTAACTATGACACCTGAAATGTTGGAGGCCAGAAAGGCCTGAGCTACGCGTTCAACGAGTACAATGTACTAACTAAGATTCACACACTCAAATACATATCCATGAATGCAGTCCATGCCTTGAATAAATTCAAAGGCTTGTTCATTAGATGCAATGACATGAACAGATAATCTACTAGCCAAACTTGATGGCCATTTACATACACGTGAATGCAATGAATGAGATTGGGTGTTGTGGTGTTAGATGTCCACATGATCCCACTATGCCAACATGCATCGCTGTCATGGAGTACATGAACCACGCCGGGTTAAGTACGTCAGTGGATCCTGTGTGTACAACACAGCCACAGGGTGTTGCAACTCTTGGAGGGAACCACATCCTTCTCCTAGATCGGGAACCCAACATCTTCTATCACGAGGGTGGTTCCGAGGGCATTATCTTCGTGAACCTCCCTCCGTGGCACATCACCGGACTCCACACCTACCAATCTGATTTCCCTCTATATATACCATATCATATATAGTTGTCCTCGGGATCTTGGGGTAGCTAATCCCTCACCCATAAATCAAACTTTGATTTATACATATATGGTCCCTCACTGGGACACCAGAGATCTTGTCTCTCAGTTGGCACTCACCTCGGAGTCCAAGTATCCTCACGTTGTCCATTGGTCCTTCTTAAAGGAGCCAAGGTCAGTCTAGGGTCTGGTTCTCACTCAGGATCCACAATGTTCCATTCAATTCATACCGAGTCATTCACATATATATGCATGCAGGAACTGAATAAATAAATAAACAAATATTGCATTTCACAAGTCCATAATATAATTCACCAACATTCAATCGTCATGATCTATGTCACAGCATTAATTAGTATTCACATCCACTACGGGTCATGTATGGAGAAAGTATTCATGTTTCGACCAATCCAGTACACACAACATTTCACTAAGTTCCTTAAGAGTATGCAAGTATCGATTAATGCACAAAGAATAAGAATAATTAATATTAAAGATTTCACAATTCATTCATGTTGTAATGATCAACAATTATCACAACAATCCATGAGGATAAACATCCAAACTTAGATGCTAAACCTACCCCTCAAGTCTCTCTCTCAATCTGCCTCCACTGCCCTCATCGGCGGGTGCCGTCGGTGGACCGGTGGGTCCACCGACCAAGTCCAAAATTTTAAAGAAAAAGCTCCTCGGTGGGTCCTGTCGGTGGACCGACAGATCCACCGACGGCCGTCGGCGGGTTCCATCGGTGCCACCGACGGATCCCCCGACCAAGGTCTTTTAATCCAAGTATCCGTCGGTGGGTTCCATCGGTGCCACCGACGCCCATCGGTAGATGCCATCGGTGAGCTGATGAGCCCACCGACCAAAATTCCCAGATAAACTAGTCCCTGTTGGCGAGTGCCCTCGGTGGACCGACATGCCTTGACAGAGACCCCCCTGTAGTAATTTTCATCGACGGATCTGTCGGTGCCATTGACAATCCAACGATGGGCTGGTCTGTGCCCTAGCTCATCGGTGGGTCTTGTCAATGAACTGAGAAAACCCCCGACACTGGTTAATTTAATTTATACTTTGTTGGTGGGTGCCGTGGGTGGACCGACCACCCACCGACAAGCGCAATTCTGGGTTTTTCTCTCCTAGAATTCGCCCCAGATTCGATGTCTTCTAATTCCTTCCTATTTGGCTTTCCTCCCAAGGTCAATCTAAGTCTAAAACACAAAACTAAACTCATTAATCAGTCCATTAACAATTAAAAATACATATCATGCATTTAAATCAAAGAATCATAAAAGCAAATGAAGCAAGAACATTAAATGAGCAAACCACATCTCAAGACATAAAATGCACAATTTTGAACATGGAATTATGCAATATATGAATCAGAACAATCAAGAATCATGAAGCACCAACAACACTCATGATTTCTTCGTGGAAATCATTCAAGTGTGGAAACAAAGAAGTACACAATGTACTTACCTCGAGCCCAAAATGAAACCCTAACTCGTGGGGTCCAAACCTTCTGGTCAAACCTCCTCTTCTTCTTCCTCCTCTAGCTCTCATTCTTGGTCTTCTAGGTCTTCTTCTCCCTCTCTTGTTCTCCTCTTCTCAACACAACCAACACAACAAAAGAAAGGCTCCTGGGTTAGCTTAAACCCTATAAAACCAACCCATTTAATATAAGCCCTTAGATCTAGGTTTCTCTTAAGTGAAAAGATCCCCACCCTTGATTGATTTTAAGTGAAATGGTGATAAGGTGTGTGCTCATGCATGAGTGCTCAAGTGCGCTAACCAATGAAAATCTGTTTTTTCTCAATTTTCTCCAAAATCCCCAATTTATTAAACTCCACTAAATTTTACTTTTTTTAAAATTCATATTTTGGACTAAAATCATTTATTAAAATTTCAGGTCATTACATCTGTGATTTTGGTGTATTTAGATGTGACTTTTCTACGTGAACTATCAAGTTGGCATAAATGTTGAACTGTACTGACTTAAATATTGAAGTTTGCAGGTTTCTGGGCAAACTAGAAGATAATCGGTGTACCAGTTAGCCTACCGGTTTATCTAGAGGGCAACTGGCAGACTACCGGTGTTCGTATTTTGAGAACATTATTCATATTTCGAGGCATTGTTCATATTTCGAGAATATTGTTCATATTTTGAGATATTGTTCATTATTTCGAGAACACTGTTCATATTTCGATAACATTGTTCATCATTTCGAGAACACTGTTCATCATTTCAAGATCATTATTTCGAGAACATTGTTCATATTTCAAGAACACTGTTCATCATTTTGAGATCATCATTTCGAGAACACTATTCATATTTTGAGACATTGTTCATATTTCGAGATATTGTTCATCATTTCGAGAACACTATTGATATTTTGAGACAATGTTCATATTTCAAGAACAGTGTTCATATTTCGAGAGCACTGTTCATCATTTTAAGAAATCTTTTCATCATTTCGAAATATGAACCTTGACCCTTTGTTTAAGCTGCCAGAATTGTCCTGGCAGCTATTTTATGCATTGGATTAGTAGGGGTCAGTTTGCCGACCGAGCCATCGACAGGGATCATTTTGGGAGAAATTTAAGGGTTTGGATAACAACTATTGGTTCGGGCTTCATTGTGCGATACATTGGGATTAAAGGGAGGTTAAGGGTAATGAGCCTGACTGAGAGAACCTACTTTGTTGCCCATAGCACATGCTAACCTTACTGAAAACACTCCTTAGATTAGTCTCCAGCTTGGAAACTAATAATGGAATTCAACAGTTGATAGATTAATTATATAACATTAAGATGCGAATGATGGAATTCAATGGGTTATCTACGTGTATGGGCGCGTGAATAGTTTCCGAGGGAGATTATCATTTGACTACTATGAAAAATGGTGCATGGATACTATGTTTATGTGTGATGTTAAGAGTGCCCGGAAGGTGGAAATAAGAGGCTGTCTAGACCGGTAGGTTGAAAGACCTATGAGATAAGTTATGGAATCACAGTTGGTTCCATAAAGTTGGTTGGACCTTGAGTATCGTACACTCATGAAATTAGTACATGGTGGCCTTCGTACCATGGGTTAGTGCTCGGAACGAAGAGGGGGTTGCCGGTTGTTCCTGGTGACATTGTCCCGAACTGATGTTTATTACTAAAGCTGCAATGAGGGACACTTAACATAACATGTAATCATAGGCATGCCATAACCTTGTATTCGTATCCCTTGTTTGAGCATCCTTCAGAACATTTGAATGACTTAAATGCATCACACTCATCTCATAATAAATTGCCATATATTCCCATGTCTACTATACTGTTTTGTCGAGAGTTTTTGGTATCATGTATGATGATGAGGTTGGTGACAGAATCGTACTTACGGGGCATTCCAAGCTCAGACAACGTTTCATGTTGCAGGTTGAGCTAGTCGTGAGGAGGTCAAGGACCATTATATCAGTTTTGTACTTTAGAATTTGATTTATGTTTATTTACCATGTCAGATGTATAAACCTTGTTTCGAGACTTTGGTTATGGAATTTATTAATAATGGCTCTTATGAAGCTAATTGTTGGTTTAATATTTAATGGGAATATTGTAATAAATTTTCTTAGTTTCCACAACTTTGATGTTGAACTAAATTGAGATTATGTTATCTCTTGCCTTGTTATGATACGTAAATCCGCGGTCCAGAAATGGATCCCGAAGGTCTCACCTCGAGATTCGTGCCAACCTGCATAGGGAGTTGTGGTACGGGATCTGGGGCGTGATAGATTGGTATCAGAGCCCTAAGGTTTTAAACGGAGTAAGGTTATTTGGAGACTAGAGAACTTAGGTATCACATAGAAATTTGAAGTTTAGGTGAGGGAACATAGAAATCTAAATTAGGTTTGTGTGTTGATTAATAATATGATTGATTGCTATATGTGTGAACATTTATGCATACAAACATTAGGATATGAGGAGTTGAATTAGAGATTTAATAGTTTTCTGTGGATTTGTAGATGGCTGGAAGAAGGGGAAGATCATGTGAGAACCCAGAAATGTAAAACTTTTAAAATAAGGTATTTTAGTAATTTCCATGCCTTGATAAGGCCACGTGAGTGAGAAATTTTTTTTATGCCGTTGAGGTAGAAATTTTGTGCTTATGAGCTAAGAAAAAATAAGAAACAATTGATGGACAAATCAATTAGTAACATCTAAGTGTGGTATTACCTAGATGAACAATAGTGAGCTAGGAGCACCCCAACTAAAGTATTCCTAGTCATACAACCTACATGGACTATACAATGCTTGTGTTAGCTTCTTGTAGAAGCTAGTAGCACCCCAACTAAAGTATTCCTAGTAGGACTATAGTAGTCCAAGTAGTAGCTTCTTGGAGAAGCTAGTAATACCCCAATTGGGTATTACTCATAAGGACCTTAATATACTCTAGAACCTTCTTGAAGAAGCCAAATAAGAGACAAATCATCTCTTGCCTTAGGCTTATGGGTTTGGGAAGAAAGAAAGAAAGAGAAGAGGGAAAAATGTTGAGAAGAAGAAGGAAAGAAGGAGAAGGAGAAAGAAGAGGAGCTTGAAGAATAAGCTTGGATTGGGTTTTCTACAGAAAACCATAAGTATATATTGCAAATTTCAAAAGAGTGTTAGGGTTTTTATGTGGTTTGAATGGGTTATGTATGATTTTGAAATGGAGCATATGATAGTTCAAATTTCAGAGTTCAGCCTTTACCACTGAAATTTTTTTATGTATGTGGTTGTGTGGAAAGATTTCTTCTAAGAGGAAGAATCCTTGTAGATCAATTGAAATATCTTGCATGTGGGAAAATCTTGTGTCAAGTAATGTGTATGGGATTAGAGTTTAAAATACATTGCATGATGAAGTGCTTATTATTAATTTCTAAGAAGAAAAGAACGAAGAAAATTCTGGGCAGAATCTGCCCATGTCGATCGACAATCTCGATCGATCGACTTTGCTTCAGATGTATAGTTTGGTGGATTTTATACTAATAAAGAGTTAAATATGATGGATTATGACTACATGAGGATGGGGAATGATGTTCACGACTATTTTGAAACCATGGGGCATGTGAACTTGCTGTGATACAACTTATAAATCTTGTATATGTATATATATAATATTGGGAAATATGAACATAGTGAATTACGTGTGACTGAAAGAAGGTAGTATAAGGATACTAAAAATATATTAAAGTTTCAAGACGAGAGTTGGAGTTAGAATTTTCTATGAGAACACAAGATATTTGGCAGATTGGTCGATTGGGATAACTGGGATAGAATTATTCCACTAAGTAGGGATTGTTCTCATAACAAGGTAAGTGAAGTATTATATGTATAGTAATTTACTTAATTGAAGAGAGTTCCTCAATCATGGAACTAGAGTTTGGTTGATGATTTGCATATTTATCATCTTCATGTTACTTGAATGTGGTACATATATATATTATATATGTTGTGGTACATAAAATCGTTTACGTTGTTAATTGAATAGTTGTATTCACAAACAAAATGTATTAGGATGAAATTGAGAACCCGTGACTCTAATACATGACACGTAGTGAACAAGAATGAGAAAATGATTTATTAAATAAATGCTAACAGTAGCAAAGTTATTGAGCATGAAACTGTGTTTTGAAGCTGGCTGATAAGCTTGGGCATATCATGGTGTGGACAAGACAATAGAGTAAGTCCTTGAGAAACACATGATTTATATCTGTCATTTATGATCATGATTTAGATTTACATGTTAAATAGATGTAGTATTATTTTATAAGCCTGATGTGGTGTGCTTTTATAATCTCAGTTGCGATGCATTCATATTAGATGGTTGTGTAGAAATTCATGCACTAAAAGGCCATGCATGCATGAGGTCCTTATGAGGACTAAGACTACCCTTATGCCTCAATGTCTATAGAGGGACTAGAGGACGGTAAGAAAGAATATGAATGGAATGGGAATGAGGTCCCGTGAATTTCCATGAAAGAGAAATTGCAACTCTATGGCGTCCCGCTGAAAGGGATTATATATATATATATATGTCTCAGATGAGAGGTGATACGGGTGAGGGATTAGCTACCCCAATAGCCATACCATCTCTATTTGTGATGATGATGGAACTCGAAGGAGTAAAAAATGGTCTTAACCTCAGTTCTTCACCTGGAACAAAAGGAGGAATGCGAGAAACTGTCTTGAGCTCCTGTTTTCAAACAAAAGGAGGAATGCGAGAAGCTGTCTCGAGCTCCTGTTCTTGAACAAAATGAGGAATGCGAGAAATTGTCTCGAGCTCTTGTTCTGGATGAAAGGAAATTACTTGATTTATTGTGAGTGCAACTTGCCACGAGGAATTAAGAGATGGTCTTAGCCTCGAACTAGTGGAATTAAGAGATGGTCTTAGCCTCAGTTCTCGAGCATCAACATGGAATTGGTCTGAGTGGGCAACACCACTGCATAATATGATCAAGTCATTTATTTTGCACTCATGTGATTGTTAGGCCATCGTGATTGGTCTTATTATTTTGTTCATGTCATTGCACGAAATGAACCTACCTTGCATGAATCATGGCATGCATGATCATATGAAAATTCTACTGTTATTTTACTTTTGCATTATATACTTGCTGGGCCGTGTAGCTCAGGCCTTCCTTGGCCCTAAACATTTCAGGTAGCAGATTAGAGACAAGGATATTAGCGTTTGGATGCAACTCTTACTTATGGTGAGTTAACGCTAGATATTATTAGATTCACTTCTGTTAAGTTTCCATATGATTACTATGTGGCCCTGTTTTATGTATTTTTAATATATCTATTTTTCTGCTGTGATCCTACGGTTAATTGTAGGATTCCTTTTAGTGATATTTGTGTGTAGTACCACCCCCTTGGTAAGTTGGAGCGTGAGAGTTTGGATTTGGGGGTGAGAGTCTCCATTTGAAATTCGAGACTACCCTCGTGCTGACATGAGTGGTGTCTTGGAATTCGGGTCGTGACACTTTCCTTCCTGACTGCTTCATCATTCAGGAACTCAGCAGCAAGAGGATGATTGGCAAGGGTGAAAGGTATGAAGATCTTTATGTTCTTGATGCTGCCATATTGGATTATATTTCTACATCTTTTGTAAATAGTGTTTTTGCTCAGATTTGGCATAATCGTCTTGGCCACTTATCTTTCAAAAAGTTGGATAACTTGAAAAATCAGCTACATTGTGATACTTCAAGATACAATAAAATCGTTCCTTGTTATATATGCCCTTTAGCTAAACAAAGAAGGTTGTCTTTTGTTTCTCATAATTATATGTCTCAATTTCCTTTTGATTTGGTTCATTGTGACATTTGGGGGCCTTATCATGTTACTTCTCATTCTAGACAGATTTTTTTTGACTTTGGTGGAATATTGCACTCGTTTTACATGGATATTTTTACTTAAGCAGAAATCTGACGTTAGTGTTGTTATTCCCAAGTTCTTCAATTTGGTAGCTACTCAGTTCAATGCCAAAATAAAAGTTTTTAGATATGATAATGCCCGTGAGTTGGCTTTTACTGATTTCTTTAATGACAAAGGAGTGTTACATCAATTCTCTTGTGTGGACACACCACAACAGAACTAGGTTGTGGAAAGAAAACACCAACATTTGCTTAATGTTGCTCGAGCTTTATTCTTTCAGCCCAGAGTTCCTATTCAGTTTTGGAGTCAGTGCATTCTCACTACCACTTTTCTCATCAATCTAATACATTCTCCATTATTTAACCATAGAACTCCTTATGAGGCTCTTCACAAAACTGTTGTGAATTACTTATCTTTTAGAGTTTTTGGGTGTTTAGCTTTTGCTTCAACCCTGGCTGCACATAGAACCAAGTTCCAACCTAAATCTTGGGTTTGTGTTTTACTTGGTTATCCTCCTGGCATAAAAGGATACAAACTGTATGATGTTCAATCCAAGTAGATTTTTATCTCCAGAGATGTTTTTCATGAGGAAATATTTCCTTTCCACACTGTGGTCGCTTCAGACGAGCTAGTTGATCCATTCCCCAACCTGGTCTTACCCATTGTCACGCCCCAGATCTCGTAACACAGATCCCTAGGTGGGATGGCACGAATCACGAGGCGAGACCTTCGGGATCCATTTCTGGACCGCGGATTGCCATACATTACCAAAAATAAAAGAAGATAAATAAACATTTACTTTATTTCATCAACTCAGAGTTAGCGGAAGATAAATACAAAGATTCAATAAATAAATGAAATGGCTACAAAAGAGCCTTACATAAGTGATTCCAATCAACATGGTCCCAAATTTATTACAACAGAAATAAATAGATAATTATAAAGAAAATTGCAGCGTCCAGTCATCTCAAAACGACCTGCAACATCAAAGTTGTGTGAGTTTGGAATACTCAGCAAGCATGATTCAATCGCCATCCACATCATCATGTATGATCAAAAATCCGGATAAAATAGTAATATCGACAGAGATAAATAAGAGATGTTATGACATGAATATGATGCAAGAATGAACATTCGGATGACTAATGTATGCTCAAGCAAGTAATGCAATGTAATGTTGTTTGTGCCTATGTTTACATGATACTTTAAGTGCCCCCTGTGAACTACCCTGGGTCGGGTGGACCACAGATAGGTCTGGTTCATTGGAGTCGCCACCACTCATTGAGTTCAGGTGTAAATGGTCACCCATGGGTCTGTCTCTTATCTCAAAATAGACCTAAAAAATATGATTTTAAAATTGGTCTAACTAGATTAGGTAGGGAGGTTTATTTAATAGAACAGGAAGGTGTTAGGCACCCGCTCTCTTCCGGTTTAACCGGTTACCTGGTTTAGTTCTATTTGGCCAAACTAACTAGAACGTTCATATAATAAAACAAACCTAGAATTTCTAAAAAAACTATGAACAAAATACCTCAATCTCTAAATACAAAATACACTAGGATAAAAAAATCTAAAAATCTCAAGACTTAAAGTAACCTAAAAGCATCTAAACTAAATAAAAGAAATCATAATATGACCTACAAAAACCTAAGAATTTGAAAACCTACCTAATCCTAAAGCCTAATCTCGAAAATACTAAAGAATAAAAATCTAGAGATTGAATAACTCTAAACTCAAAAAGCTATTAAAAATCCTGCCAAGCATGTCCTAACGGTTCAAATCCTCTCAAAAACAACGGTTAAAAATCTAGAAATCCTAAATGTACGAAAACTAAAAAATCTATTAAAGGTTAATCCGTGCAAACACTAGATAATATTCTTACCATGTACTAAGCTATAACAAATCTCAAAAATAGCCTAATTGTACTAAAAGTATATTACAAGTAGATGTCTAAAATATCGAAGTGTACAAACCTATGAAAATCCTCAAACTGAAAAAACGATTCTATAAAGAAAACCAAAACTCTGAAAGCTAAAAATGAGAGAAACTT
>JAUPMG010158189.1:0-24523 GCA_031762675.1 Pachysandra terminalis | reverse complement strand
ATGCAATAATTAATAAATAAAATAAATAAATAATTTAATAACTTAGGGATATATTCTATTAAGGGTGTCGGGTTATTACAGTTATCTCTGTGCTTTTATGAGTCCCTGTCGGTGGACCGTTGGTATACAACGATTCTACTGAAGAATAGAGTTATACCCTATCGGTAGACCCATCAGTATACTGATGGAGCCACCGACCAATAACTGTGGAACTGTAGGTGGACTGTTGGTATGCCAACCAATCTACCGACCAGATGTGATTAAAGTGTGATGTTTATAGACCTTGTGTGGTGTTAATGAATTAATAGGTTCATTGATTAATGCTAGGATATACTTGCATCTAGAGACTATTTAATATGAGGTTGATGTCATTATTCCTACTTGGATGAGATTAAATATGCTGGAATACTACCTTACAATGTTATGACAATCATATGTGTTATCATTGAATGATCATGATGTTGTTTACGAGATTATGAAGATATACTTGTTGTAATGCAGCACATATAGTTGGATGATAATGGCATGCATTAAAGTGGACATACATGCATTGAAGGTCCATATGTGAGACTTGTTTACCAGACCAACCTTGAATCCTTGAAAGAAGGACTAAAGGAGAATGTGATAAGATTGGACTCAGAGAGGAATATCAATGTGGATAACATATGTGGAGTCCGAAATGGACAATGTTAATCTAAAATGATTGTGGGTGAGGGATTAGCTACCCCTATAACCCGGTTACTATTTTATTATTATGTTGTGAATGATCGGATTGATTGATGTGAGCTGGGATGTGGCACGGGGAAGAGTTCTAGGCTAACCCCGATGAGTTCCTGATTCAGTTCCATGATAAAAAATAGAGGTGAGACATGGACTTTCCATGGGTTGAGAATCCCTAAAACTACAGTGTACATGTAGAATCAACCGAGAGTCCTATAGCCAGTGATGGCCTATGTTATCCTAAGGGATACATAGTTGGATAGGTGGCGATCAACGTGAATATCCAGCAGTTATATAATCAACGGCATGCATTGCATTCATGTCATTGTAATAGTCATCCTTGAGTGACTGGTGGATTGGACATTCATGTCATTGCATACAAGAGATGAACCCTTGCATTGAACCATGTCATGGCATACATTCTGATAGTGGAACTCATCAATTACACATACTTGCACATTGTATTTGCTAAATGTCAAGCTCAAGCCTTTTGGCTCATAACATTTCAGGTAAACCAAGTGTGAGGAGATAAAGTACCGGAGGGTCGCGTGGAGACTATTTGGAGAGATATAAGAAGACTTGTGTGATGTTTAATTAGAACTCTTTATAGTGTTTGATGAGAGTAGATAACTCTTATAATATGCGTTGAGATGTAATAACTTTTCTTTATTTACATTAGTTTATAGTTGTATTGTTTGAGGTGCCGTTAGACCTCATTATTGTTTGATATAGATATTTCTTTCGCTGCTATCTATGTTATGTTTAATATGTAGATTATAGTTTTGGGTTGTGCCACTCGTTAGTAGTGAGGAAAGGAGGGGTAAGAGTCACACCTTGGTTCTAAGGTGGTGCTCCTTGCAATCAAGGAGTACATCCTAAAATTTGGAATGTGATAGTTTATTACGATAGTTATTTTTGTAGGATTGTGATGATTCTTTAGGACTAAGCATCTAATCTCTTAATTTCGCATGTTGATGTGTGAGCAAACCATACTTATGTTGATTCTACTCTTTGACATGAAGATATGAGTTATATTCTTTGAATCATGGAATTTAGGTTGGATCTCAAATATAAATCCTAGTATAAATCTTAGGTTTTGTTCATAACATGATGAATTAATGTTTGATAGTATAATCTATGTTTTCTGTGTGTAAAAGTGTGAGATTTTGGTTGTGTAATGTTGGGCACGAAGCTCTATGAAAATTCTGAAAATTCTGGGCTAAGAGGACCCTTGGTAGGTCACTCGGCAGCTATTGAGACGCACTGCCGAGACCCCCCAATTCTCTGCCCAATCTACCAGAGCTCGGCAGCTACTAAGCTCAGCTACCGAGGACCCTCGACAGGTAGCTCGGTTCTTCCGAGCCCCTATGAGGCTCATTTTTTTAGGACAACTTGGTTTTAGTGATGTTAAGATCTGTGTGGTGTTGGTTTTTGTGCAAAATGCATGTGTGAGATTTTGTGAAACAAAATGTGCTACTTACCCCAGTTTACAGTATGCTATCACCAAGTAAGGTATGCTATCAAGTTTGATAAGGTTTTTAGGATGTCATAACATGTTATAAAGTATGATGCATGATGTTAGAATGAATAAAGGTCCAAGCATGTGACTTAGCTGAAATATGGTGTGTGTGGGTCCTATATAAGCCTATGAACTATGAACTGTGATATGGAACATGAACTATGATATGTGACATGAATTGTGATGTATGATATTAATTGTGATATGTTAAAAGTGATGCTAAATGCATTCACTAGAATAAATGTATTGAGAGTGACTTTAAATGAGTTTACTGTGTGATTGTGTGGGGGTGGCTTTTCAACTATGGGTATTATCCCCAAAAACGAAAGAGGGTGGTTTTTCTACCTTGGGTTTTATCCCCTAAGGGTCCGTTTGGATCACATGAATTCAAATATACATGAGAATTAGAATGCATATGAATTGTAAATCTTAAGATTTCAAATCCATATGTATTGAAATTCTGTTGTTTGGTTGATACGTTACTCATAGCATAATTTATCTAAGTTGTATAATTAGTGTATATTTTTTTCTTTACTACTTTTTATTTAACTCAAGTGATGGATCTCTTACAAATAGGGATGACAACAAGGTTTAATGTACTAGGACCGATCCTGATCAGTGGTTATGGTCCATACCAACGGTACCAGTCAGTACGGATTCGGTAAAAAAAAAAAAATTCAAATTGAAAAAATGAATCAAACTAGTGGGATTGGACGCCGGACTGGTGAGACCAGACACCGGACCAACGGGATTGGACGTCGAACCAGCGAGTTAGATCGTCGGACCAACGGGACCGGTCACCTAACCGAAGGTACCGGTTGGGATCAACCTCCAGGTGTTGAGGTGTGAATATGTTTGATTGTGATGTGATGTGTGATTATGGACCGAGTATGGTGTGGTGTGTGATTATGGAGTAATAGTGGTGTGATGTGTGATTATTAAGTGATATTGGTGTACTGTGTGATGTGCTACTTGAGTTATAGCGTTAATTGTGGTTATGATTGAATTGTATTGTGTGAATGGTATGACGACTGAACATGAGAACTTTTACTGTTTAAAAGGTGCCATGAGAGTTGGTAGCCTTGAATGTGGATATCTATCATGACAGAGCGCATGAGTACATGGTATCAATTCAGATAGTGTTTGGGTGTATTATGACAGAGTTCATAAGTACATGGTATCTATTTAGATTGTATATTTGTGTGTGGCATGACAGAGTTCGTGATGATATTTATATATGCTTAAGATAAGCATGATTATGATTGTGATGGTGTATATGTGAAAACAATGACAAGATATAGTGATGAACTAGTAAGTTCTGGAACACCCGCGCGACACACACACACCCACTACGCACCGCGCCGGACGCACGAGCTGCCCACCATAACCGCACACGGTCGACTGGCAAGAAGGGGGCCCGGATGAGGGAATAGACATACAAGTTAAATGTGTGGTTTAGCCGAACATTATAAATCACCTCGTTCCTAAACATTGACTAGTGTCAGGATTTGTGTCACACCCCAAAACTCGTGGCACGAATCCCTATGCAGGCGGCATGGATCCCGATGTGAGAACTTCGGGTTCCAACCATGGAACACGGATCACTGTATCATACACAAAGTAATAAAAGTAATAAAGACTACTTTTATTAAAACTCAAAGTGCGGAAGCAATAAAATTAATTACATCAAATTCAATGATTTTAGATGAGTCAAAGGGTCAAGATCAACACCAACCATAACTCTAAGAATTCACAACTTAGTTACATCTGACTAAATCCATGAATAAAAATGCATAATAGTTCATAATCCAAACTGAAGTAAACAACAGCAATCATGTCCAAGCTTTCTCCGTCTCATATCATCCTACAACGTGAAAAGTTGCATGAGCTTGGAATGCCCAGTAAGTGACATATCTATCACCAATCCTCATTAAACACTGTTATCAAGAACTCGAATACAAGTAGAAAAGTACGGTACCAAGAGAATTATGTCATATTATGATACATGGATGAGATGAAGTATGATATGAGAATGTATCATTCAAATGCCCTACATGATAAGCTCAACCAATAGAATACAAATGAGTATGCAATGTTATGAACCAAGATAATGTCTCATGTTAAGTGACCCTCAGCCTACATGACTATCACGAATCAATTCGAGACAGGTCACCAGGAGTAGCCAGACACCCCCTCTCTGTTCCAAGTGCTAACCCATGGTACGAAGGCCACTACTTACTAATTTAATGAGTGTCATAACCCAAGGTCTAGCCAACCTTATAAGAGCTCGCAAGGAACCTATAATTATTTAAATGGGAAATTAACCCATAGGTATAATCAACCTCAAAGGAACCTCGAAAGGAATCCTTACTTATTTAAATGAGAATTTCAACTCATAGGTATAGTCAAACTCGCAAAGAATCCTTATAGTTGTCACTTCCCAGGCTCACTTAACAATTTACATCGACCTAGCATGCATGTAACCATTACTTTACTATTCAAATGATAATCCCCATCAGAAACTATCCAGGCGCCCATACACGCAGATAATCTGCCGGAAACTATCCTAAGTATCCTAACCACAAGTCTATAGGATTTCCAGTGATAACACCCTTCAGAAGCTACTCGTGCGCCCATACACACAATTAATCCGTCGGATGCCATCATGGGTGTCCTTTCCACAAATACAAATACGTAATAGATCACAAGTTTATAATACTCATCATCTGATATCAAATATGACAAACAACCTCAGTTTAAACCGGATATAACTTCACCAAGGGTCTGTGGTACCAATTGCCAAACAAATGGGGTCAAAACCCCAACACATATATTTGGTTGGCAGGTTGGTCGGTAGGGCTGAGGTGTGCCGTGGAAACCAAAGTGGGTCCCTCGCAGGTAGGTCCAAGCCCATAGACCTTCTCTTGGTATCAATAGGCAAATTCTTCACTCATTTGGCTCATACAACCCCTCCAAACAACTTGTATTTGTGTAAATCATACCCCTGTCGGCAGCCTGGTCAGTGGACCAGTGCTTGCCGAGGTGACACGGGACAGAATCCCAGATTTTAATCAAAAGCCACGAAAATAAAGACCATTCAAACTGAAATGACATAGAACAAGTATAAACATTTAAATCATGAGCAATCAATTGAAACACATGGAATCATCAATTAACACGAATCAAACGGATAAGTCATGCATTTTAACATAAATCATAAATCGGGAAAACAACCACAATGTTTCATGCTGATCAAATCCTTGATTAACCCCGGTTTCCTCCTCCTCCTTCTTCTTCTTCTTCTTCATCTTCTCTTCTTCCTCTTTTCCTCTTCTTCTTCTCCATTACACTGTGACGACTAGGGTTTGTGCTCTCACCTATTTTCTTCTTATTCTCTCACCAAGGAACCCTCCCATTTCTGATCTCTAATAAGAAAGAAGGTAAGAAAGAGGAATAAGGAAACTTCCCCTTCCATCTCTCACCCTTTCAACCTACAACAACCCACGTACAGTTTTGAATTACAAAATAAGAATTATAAAAAGTTCCCCTAATGATTTCCAATTTACACTTTAAACCTCCAAACATATGTTTTTGTTTAAGACACTACTCAATGCTCTAATTAGCTTATAAATCAATAGTATTAATTTCTAGAAAAATACTAAACAATTTCTATAAAACCATTTTGATCATCTTCATCATTTAGAAATATAAAATGTTGGATTTAGGTTATTACAACCTATTTCCCTTATTTTTCAGTTTGAATCCAGTGTAAATTACTAATCTAACCTTCGTTTAATCCTGGGTCTACACAACCAGATTTGAACTAAGCCCACTAACCCAGTTCAAAGCCCAACTTACTTATACCTAATTACAGCTTGACCACAATTCTGTAATATAGTTTTCAAAACATATTATTATCACTTTTGGTCCAATTAATTAAAAGCATAAATCAATTAAATAAAGATTCAGGTTTCATCCATAATTATTTAATTAATTTAATTAATAACAAATGAATTATTATATGGATTTCTAGGTTTAGGTCATTACAATCTACATGAGAGAGGATAGATATAGATCCTTAATAAGTCCTTAAAGATGTTTCACAGACTCACCTGTGTGGATTTACCTTAATGTGGAAAGCTAAAGGACAATTCTATCCCAAGAAAATGAGTATGTGTGAAAGTCTCTGGTTTATCTCTAAGGTTCTTGTTTCAAGATCCGTTCATCACAACACCCAGATAAACTTTGAGCTATCTACACTAAGTAAAAGTTCAAGTTTAAAAAACACTTATCACCTATGTACGAATTTTCACGGTGATGCCAAGTTTGCAAAATAAAGTTATCATCATTAAATTTTATTTTATAAACAGAGTCTATATTTATTTTGAAAATGGTGGAGGATTGTTGGATATTTTCAAAATGTATTTTGTTTTTTGTTGAAAGCTTTTTTGGAGTTTCTTTTTCCCACATTGGAAATCTACAAGAAATATGAAGGCTTTATATAAGGTGAGCTCCCTAATTGTTATGTGTTTAAAAGCAAGGGAATGATAGAGAGAATCACAATTGGGTTGGTGATGCTTTGCACCACCACGCATGTGTACACGAGGGCGCTTGAAGTGCAATGGGCGCTTTGTAGGGGCACTTTGCAGCTTGCACATGACACGTAGAGTTGTGAGAAGCGTTGGAACCCTTTTCTTTTAGAGTGTTGCTCACCTAGTCGAACTGGGTTGATTGATTGGTTTGGTTTGCTTGTTTGAACATGTTTGGTTCGGGTTGACCTTTCGATCGGAAAAACCTGATGTACCCAAGTGATTTGGACTGTCATATGGCTCGTTTGATCATGTGGCACTTGATCATAGATGTGTCAACCGATCAGGTGCATTTACATGGTCAGATCATGACCGTAGGATCATGATTGCACCTGATTGATGATAGGTAAAGGGATACATGTTTTTTTGAATTTAATCCAGACCGTTGGATCAGTATCATACCTTCTGGTGAATAGGTATATGTAAGTCTAAAAATATATTATAGATCTAGACCATTTAAAGCATCCAGAATCATCCAATTCGATCAAGTTTAGATATGATGGAGAGAGTGAGATCCAGACCATATCTGATCAAAAGAATGCATCAAGGCTTTTATCAAGTGTTTGGCCTCATCGGTTCTATGCAAAGAGTGTCATGTTGTGATTGGACGGTGCACATTCGAGAATCACAATGAATCTTGATCAAACATTTCATTGTATCCTGAAGGCATTTTCTTACTAACTCCTAGTGTAAATGTGTTGGTACATATATCTGGGCATCTTCACCGGTCAGTAGGATTGCAACATATGGCAAATACAGGAAATCAATAGAGGTGTAACACATGGTATGCCAAGAGATAGACATGAGTGTGATGCGTGGCACATAAAAAATCCATAGATGTGCAACGCGTGGAGAGAAGAATCAAGGGTGAGCTCACGCACCAGGTCCAGCTGTCCAGACAGAGAAATAGCGCGGGATTGATCAACCCACAATCTATTAGGAATTCAAAATAAGGCGCGGTGGATTTCCATAACCGAATTGAACAATTTGATAACCAATCAGAATACTTTATAAATATACAGAGTAACTGTTCCTTAAAGACATCCCGAACACATCAACAGAAACCCGAGCCACACTACTTCAGACCTTTAGATCTCATATTTCCTTCACCGTTGCTTCCATCGCAACAACTGTGTCCGGTTCTTCTATAGCTCACCAGCCACTCTCCTAAGAGTGTTGCTATCAACATTGGTAAGCCCTTCCAGCCTGCATATGGGTCACAATAGCAGGAATGTGAAGCCCCTCTATTCATTAATTAATCCAGTTAGGGTCTGCTGCTCCCAGCCTTAGACTGGTCACCAGTGCCACCCTTTGGGAAGCTGCTCTCAGCCCAAACAATCGCTTATCCAGCCTGTATGTGGGTCACGGTTGCTGCGATAACCACCGTCGGTTCACCAGTTTCTTTTGATCTTTTTCCCTTTTATCAAACACCCCGTCTTCCTTGAGGAGTTGTGCTCAGTTTTCCCAGTAGTCTATCTAGATAGACCATGAACCACAACCGCTACGATAATTATCGCTAAGTCACTAGTCTTCTTTCTATCCTTCTTTATGTTTATTTGTTTCTATCAATAACATTTTATGTTAATTAGTCATTTTCACAACCTAAACCTGGAAATCTCAATTGAGTCCCTAAATTTAAGGTGTAACACTCACCCCATATTCCTATAGGAGTAGATAAGCAATATATTACCAAATCATTGAATCAATTAAGATAATTATAAAGTCAAGTTCTGAAATATAATATTATTAAGAATAATATCCAACCAAACAATCATAACAGCAGAATTAAGATAAAATACTTTAAGTCTCATGCTTCAATCAAAATCCTATTAAACTGCTCAAATCTGGTACTAATGATAATAACTCATTAAAAACATAAATCCAACTAATCCTATTACAAATTCCATTGAAATCATCAAACAAAGTCCTAATTATAACTAAGGTCTTCATCATAGCCTTGTCCTCCGTCTTGATCATCATAGTCCTGCTGTCCTCCATCCATAGGTCCTGAAATATGTTATGCTCAAAAGCATAAGCTACACTTAACTTAGTAGATAAAAAAATTAAACATCATTTAAGATTAATGTAGGGACAATGTCACTCTCCAATGTTAATCCATACACAAAAACAAAATAGTTAGTATATGCAAATAATGATATGAATGATGTAATTGGTGCAATATGATGTAATGTTCAATGCAATGTATTGGTTCAATTATTAATGAATGCAATGCATGCTGATGCAACAATAAGTATAATCACCACATGTGATTCATGCACAATAATATGATATGCAAATATGCACGTTGTTTGGCATTCGATTAGTGTATGTTCCACACTTAATCAAATCTTACTAGCCAAGATGTTTCACCCAGAAATCATCCCCCAAATTCAAGGCTGAAATAATATATTATTCTATGTGCGCATCATAGTTTCTAGGGGTTCCGACCTAGAGGACACACTTTCCTCACTTATTTTCAATCATAAGGACAAATCTCAAGGCATCACATAGAACTTCCTTTGTGAACCATACATTAGCCGATCTAATAACATAATTTCACTCTTATGATTCGGCTATTGGGAAGATCATTCCCTCACCTAGCATCTTACCACAAGTCTCTTACTCCCGTACACGGCCTATCCCTCACCTTGGGTGTTAACAAAATAGCAGTCTATCCGGGAATTCCTCAACAATATCATAATTCTCAGATTATGATAGCACTCGTTATGTTCATAAACTCCAGCAATATGGATTCATAGGGCAAAGTCAAGGCATTAGACCCAATCATGGTCATTATGCTCCATAGGCATAGGCTGTGGAAGTGACATGTTCACATTAGCTAATCAAGAGTTTTGTGTACATGTGAAGATGTAATTTTAGATATAAAACATGTTCATAATGGTTCTGGAGCAATAACATGTCCAATCAAATGTCAACCCGTTGGGAAAACTATAATGATCCAAAAAAAATAATAGGGCTAATGTGTAATTAATATAAAATTAGGGGTTAATTTAAAATTTTAGTAATTGGCTATTATGTTTGACTTTTGACTGATTGTGATTGGTGGATTGTACCAATAGGAAACTAGGTATATATCACACAATCATAACTTCGAAAGTTGTGACATGTGGTTTGGATCTTGTAGGAAATCTCAACATATAATAAATGGCTAGGATTTTGCAGGAACATTCAATTCCCAATCAATGGCTAAAATTAAAAGACAAAAAGGTAGTAAGATTCTCTCTACAACGAAATTAGCAATTATTCAAATAAAAGCTAAGGTTCTAGAAAGAAATAAATATTAGAAACACGCTCACATGGGCTGGAAAATCCATCTAAGGGATGAGATTCAAAGTAACCATCTAAGGGCTGGGATTAAGAGTCTAGAGTTTCTAATCTTAAAGATCCTAAGTGTCTATATAAACACAAGGCCTGTAGAAGTTAATTCATTGCTTGGGGAAAAAGAAGAAGAAGATCAAGAGGTGTAATTCTCTACACCAAACTTCGGAACAAGGTAGGTATTCAAGCATAGCATTATTTATGATTTTAATAAGAGCATTGTTTTTTTTTCATTGTGTATGAAGTATTTTAATGACATTACTTGTTTTCCAAGTTTTAATGGTCGGAGATGATAAATAGATTTTAAAGTATAGTTTTATATGATCTAATTATTGAGTTTTGTTCAGAATTCAATACTAACCAAGGTTACTTAAGGTTGTTTTGTGGTTAGAGTTGAAGATGAGTGAGAATTATAAATTTTTGTGAAACCCGTGAAGTTCGGCAGCCTCCTCGACATGCCAAATAGACCACCGATTGGCAACTTGCTTGGCTTACCGACGGTCTACCGAGCCCCACAGTGAGTATTGATGAACTAATGATCTTTTGATATAACTTCATGTTACTCATATATTCATTGCTATCATGCTAAGTAGATCATATTGCACATTGTACACATATTTTGATTGTTTAGTTAATGCGCACCTTCTCACTTGCACATCATATGTTTATATTATTGCATAATGACCTTGTATTGGTCTAATGCATTGACTTGACTTTCATAACTTCGTATTGCTGGAGTTTATGACTATAACGAGAGTATTATGATCTGAAAATCATAACAGGTGAGGAGACTTATATTCTTATGTATTGAGGGATTTGGCCATCCCAATAGACCAATTAACTTGTTTACTCCCATGGTGAGGGATATTTTCTATGTGATGATCCCAAGATACTTGTGGAAAGATCATAGGTGAGGGTTAATGAAAAACCCAATATCTGAATCATGTGAGTGAAACTCTGTTAGTAGATCGGCTAATGTGTGGTTCTTAAAGGAAGTTCTAGGTGATGCCTTGGGATTAGTCCCTATGATCGGAAACAAGTGAGGGGATTGTGCCCTCTAGGTCGAAACCCCTAGAAACTATGTTGCACACATAGAATAATCTACTATTTATGCCATGTATTAGGGGATGGTTTCTCAGTGAGCATCCTTGAGTAGTATGATTGAGATCATATAAGGAACCTACACGAAACGAATATTATACAGCAAACTGCATAGCATATTAGATTGTTTGTCTTAAATCACGTGTGGTGATTATACTTAGGTTCACAATATGCATTAATAATTGAACCAGCATATTGCATGAAGTATGGCATTGTCCCTACTTCAATCATAAATTCCGTTAGACTTGTTTACTTACAAAGCCAGTGTAGCATACGCTTTCGATTACCACATATTTCAGGACCTATAGATGATGAACATAAAGGCAATGAGGACCAAGGTGGAGAACAAGGATGTTATGAAGACAGTAGTCGTTATTAGGGTTTTTTTGACGATTTTAGTAGAACTTGTAGGATTTATTTGCTGTAATTCAGTACTTTCTAGATTTGATTTTCAATAGTTAATAGGGATTGATTTGAAGCATAAGATTAATATTATTTTATTTTCGTTGTTTTATGTTTGAAGATTGTTTCGTGATGGATATTATTTTAATAATATTACTTTTCTATAACTATATCTTATTTTATATCCTACTTAAGACAATGATTTTGGCTATGTATTGTTTATCCACTCCCATATGGATATGGGGTGAGAGTTACAACTTAAACTTTGGGACTCCATTGAGATTTCTAGGTTTGGTTCGTGACAAAAATGGTACCAGATCCTGAGTTTTATGTTTTCAATCAATTCCAAAAGTTTTAGATGTGATGATATTTCAAAGTTTTCGTTGTGCCAATATTCCAGAAGTTTTATGTGTGCTGATTTTTTATTCTAACATTGGCTGCTAACTTGAGTGTGGGAAAATTTCTTTCTTCTTAAGCAGACTTAGACTTACTAATCATCCTATTTTTAGAATGGCTAGTAGAAGAAGAGGTAGCATGAGTGTTAGTTCAACTAGATGGTCAAGATCCACAACTTGAGGGAGTTTACCAAGCATTGGGAGAGATGGCTGCAATGATGCAATATTCACAAGTTCAATCAATGCCACAACAATCCGAAGCACAACGGAACACTCGTAGCATTGAGAAGTTCAAGAAGCTTGGACCTACAGTTTTTAAAGGAATGACCAATCCGATGGAAGCACAAGCATGGATAGATTCTTTGGAGCACATCTTTGAAGTTATGGAAGTGGATGACAAAGAAGTGTTCGATTTGTCGCATTCATGCTTGAAGGAGAAGCAAGGAGATGGTGGAAGGCTACTTTGGAGATCGTAAACATCCAAACTTGGACTGATTTTAAGATGAGATTTTATTTAGAGTATTTTCCTAAATTCATCAGGAAGGAAAAGGAGCTGGAATTCATGAAGCTGGAACAAGGATCCATGACCGTACCGGAGTATGCAGAAAAATTCACGGAGTTGTCTCAATTTGCCACTTATGCGATAGATGAAGAAGAAAAGAAAGCATTCATGATTGAGAGCGGACTAAGCCTAGCATCAAGAGTAGACTAATCGTGTGGGAATCGCGGAGTACCACAAGGTGGTTGATTGCGCTCTTAAGATTGAGAAGGATATACAAGAATTTCATAGGATTCGAGACCTCAAAAGGGAGAGGAATTCCAAAAACTACCAAGCCGAATTGCAGAAATGACAAAGGATACAAGAATCACTGAATACCCCACGCTTTGCTCCGAATATGAAGTGTTACAACTGTGGAAGGAATGGACACCATCAAAAGACTGTCAGTTTCCAAAGAGCAACGACGAAACTCATCACAAGAACAGTAACTAAGCATGCCTAAAAACCACTACCAACAGAATCAGAAACCAGTACAGCAACAAGCTCAACAAAGGAAGGTCTAAACCATAGAACAACAAAATGATGAAGTAATTGAAGGTACTGTTTGAATTCAGCAAGAGTTGTAATTTTTACAAAAACATATTTTAAGGTAAGTATCCTTAACGTTTCTGGTAAGGTGAACGAATTTCGAGGACGGAATTTTCTTAAGGAGGGCAGACTGTAATAACCCAAGCAAAAACAATAGGGTTAATGTGTAATTAATATAAAATTAGGCGTTAATTTAAAAGTTTAGTAATTGGCTATTATGTTTGACTTTTGACTGATAGTGATTGGAGGATTGTACCAATAGGAAACTAGGTACAGCACACACAATAATGACTTCTAAAGTTATGACATGTGGCTAGGATTTTATAGGAAATTCAACATATAAATTAATGGCTAGGATTTTGCAGGAACATTCCATTCTCAATCAATGGCTGAGATTAAAAGACAAAAAGGTAGTAAGATTCTCTCTACAACTAAAATAGCAATTATTCAAACAAAAATTAAGCTTCTAGAAAGAAAGCAATATTAGAAACAAACCCACATGGGCTGGAAAATCCATCTAAGGGCTGAGATTAAGAGTCTAGAGTTTATAATCATATAGATCCTAAGTGTCTATATAAACACAGGGCCCGTAGAAGTTAATTCATTGCTTGGAGAAGAAGAAGAAGATCAAGAGGTGTAATTCTCTACACCAAACTTCAAAACAAGGTAAGTATTCAAGCATAGCATTATTTATGATTTTAATAGGCGCGTTTTTGTTTTTCACTGTGTATGAAGTATTGTAATGACATTACTTGTTTTCCAAGTTTTAATGGTAGGAGATGATAAGTTGATTTTAATGTATAGTTTTATATGATCTAATTATTGGGTTTCTTCGGAATTCAATACTAACCAAGGTTACTAAAGGATGTTTTGTGATTAGAGTTGAAGAGGAGTGATAATTCTAAATGTTTGTGAAACTCGCGAAGTTCGACAGCCTCCTCAGCATGCCGAACAGACCACCGAACCAACCCAGTAGACTTCAGCAGCCTGCTCGGCTTACCGAAGGTCTACCGAGTCCCACAGTGAGTATTTTGGACTTCTGGAATGGCTACCGAAACCCTAACGAAATCCCACCGAGCACCACAGACCAAATATATACACTTCTGGAAAAGCTACCGAGCCCTACCGGACTTGACAATATGAGAAAACCCAGAAACCAGGTTGTAGTTTGGCAAACCCTTCGGCATACCGAAGAGTCCACCAAAAATGTACCGAACCCACTCAGCAGACCCTCGGTCTACCAAAATTTCCCAAATTGATCCATTTGTCTTGAGATTTCACATGCACGATTAATTATAGTTAATTAGAATTTATTATGATGTAGCTTTTGCACAATTATGAATATTTCATCTACGTAACATCTTATGAACCCAATTATTGTGTTTTATTAACTGTTGATGTTGACGTGAACTCATATTGAGTATATTTACTTCCTTATGGATCTGATTACTATGTTTGGTGATCATGTGATATTCTATGATTCATATTACATGCCTACTAATGGTTAACATGTTAATTAAATCATATTATACATTGTTTACTTATGTTTGATGAGCTAATGATCTTTTGATATAACTTCATGTTACTCATATATTCATTGCTATCATGCTAAGTAGATCATATTGCACATTGTACACATACTTTGATTGCTTACTTAATGCGCACATTCTCACTTCCATAGCATATGCCTATATTATTGCATAATGACCTTGTATTGGTCGAATGCATTGACTTGACCTTCATAACTTCGTATTGTTGGAGTTTATGATTATAATGAGAGTATTATGATCCGGAAACCATTATAGGTGAGGAGACTTATATTTTTATGTTTTGAGGGATTTGGCCATCCCAATAGACCAATTAACTTGTTTACTCCCATGGTGAGGGATATCTTCTATGTGATGATCTCAAGATACCTGTGGAAAGGTGATAGGTGAGGGTTAGTGAAAAACCCAATATCTGAATCATGTGAGTGAAACTTTGTTAGTAGATCGGCTAATGTATGGTTCTCAAATGAAGTTCAAGGTGATGCCTTGGGATTAATCCCTATGATCGGAAACAAGTGAAGGGATTGTGCACTCTAGGTCGACACCCCTAGAAACTATGTTGCACACATAGAATAATCTACTATTTCTGTCATGTATTGAGGGATGGTTTCTGAGTGAGCATTCTTGGGTAGTATGATTGAGATCATATGAGGAACCTACACTAAACGAATACCATACAGCAAACTGCATTGCATATTAGATTGTTTGTCTTATATCAAATGTGGTGATTATACGTAGGTGCACAGCATGCTTTAATAATTGAACCAGCATATTGCATTCTATCACCATATTGCATCATTATTCATACCACATGATTACTAGCATACTCATCACATAATTATTATATATTGATCACTCATCACATATTTATTGCATAGTGATCACTCATTACAAATTTATTACACATTGATCACACATCATATATTTCATTCATTTATTGATTATATGGATTACCATTGAAGAATGGCCTTGTCCCTACTTCAATCATAAATTCCGTTAGACTTGTTTACTTACAAAGCTAGTGTAGCTTACGCTTTCTTGCTCAACATATTTCAGGACCTATAGATGATGGGCATAAGGACCGTGAGGACCAAGGTGAAGAACAAGGATGCTATGAAGACATTAGTCGTTATTTGATGATTTTAGTAGAACTTATAGTAGGATTTATTTGTTGTAATTCAATACTTATTAGATTTGATTTTCAATAGTTAATAGGGATTGATTTGAAGCATGAGACTAGTATTATTTTCTTTCCGTTGTTTTATGTTTGAAGTTTGTTTTATGATTGATATTATTTTAATAATATTACTTTTCTATAACTTTAACTTATATAATGTCCGTACTTAATTCAATGATTTTGGCTATGTATTGTTTATCCACACCCATATGGATATGGGTGAGAGTTATAACTTAAACTTGGGGACTTCATTGAGATTTCCAGGTTTGGTTCGTGACACAAGTATAGAAAATCTTCCTCAAAAGAGCACATATGCAAGATATTAATTAAAATTCAATTGCAACACCAGATATGGTCAAATTAGGGTATATTAAACATGCCTACAAAGTTTAAATTCAATCTGAAGAACTTCATAATTATCAGCTAGCCATTTGGCAATCGTTAGCTAGCCGTCAGGGTGGTCGGCTACCTTAGCAGCTAGCCGTTTCCAACGGCAATGTAATGACTCGGAAAATTTTGAAATTTCTGTTGAGGGTAGTTTAGTAATTTTCCCTGACTTGTTAAAATCATGGCAGTGTGTTGGTGTAGACTATGACCATGTGTTGGTGGACTGTTAGCCTCCCATATCATTTATGAGCCTATGAGACACATACATGCCCAATGGATAATCGAAGTCAAGATTTGGACCAGCCCTTTTAGCCTTTTAGTTGGGCAACCCAAACCTGAGCCCATGAGACACCAAACCCTAAGAGGGGAGTATAAATTCTCTCTTTATGCTAACTGAACATTAAATGTTGTTGGAATTTTAGAAGAATGAGAGAAACCCTAGAGCTAGAGTTATGGAAGAGAATAGGAGTTGGTGGAGCAGATTTCACCATCAATGCTAGGTGAGTATCTCTCCAATACCTGAGTATTTAAACACAAACCCTTTTCTGGTTATGTGTGCATTCTCTCCATTCAAGATATTGTGATTGATACCACGAATATGAATGAACTTAGATTATTAGTGTTTTGAATGCATGAACTAGCATGTTGTATTGTATGGTTAAGGTTGATTTCCTGAGAAATACCCTTTGTTGATTGACTTATGTGATTTATGAGTTATAGGGTTTTAAATGCTAAAATCCTCTAAGTTGTGAATGTGTTTGTTTGGTAGGTTTAAGGATTGAAAACAACCCCTTAGTATTATGTTGGTCTCCCCTTGAAACCATGGGGAGAACCCCCTTTAGACCCCATGGATCCCGTAACTTGAACAAGTCCTAAAAAACTAAGAATCGCGTCCGTCGGTGAGTGGTCGGCCCACCGACGCACTCGCTGACAGGGACACATTTTGAGCACTGTAGACTGTCGGTGGGTGTCGGTCCGCCTACATATCCACCGACAGAGAACCCCTCTTTAAGTGACTAGCCCGTCGGTGGGTGGTCGGACTCACCGACGCACCCACCGATGAAGACAATCGGTGAGTATTTGTGAACCCGGAGAACCCACTGACCAAGCTAGGTAATTGAATAATTTGAACAATCGGTGGGTGGTCGGCGCACCGACGCACCCACCGAAGAGGGAACCTTCGATGCCTTATCAACCTCCGAAGGACCCACCGACTGAGACCTATGTTTTGAACTTTTGAGTTGTCGGTGAGTGGTCGGATCCACCGAAGAACCCACCGAAGAGAGAGCCGTCGGTGTCTCTCCAACCGTCGAGGGACGCACCGACCAAGACTTAAGCCATAGAACTTTTGGTTTGTCGGTGAGTGGTCGGACTCACCGACGCCCATCGATACTTGTCCCCTCATTCCGAGGGTGCCACCGAAGAGAGTTGCCTTCAAATTTGTTTGAATCGTCGGTGGATCGTCGGTACGCCGATGAACCCGCCGACAGAACCCTACTCTGTTATATTTTTCTCCTTTGGTGGATCCTCCGGTCCACCGACGAACCCACCGAAGGAGGGTTCCTTTGTGACTAAGAATGTGAGACTGAGGGTGAGGAGTACATTCCTCTATAGACCCAGATCATTTGCTAAATTATGAATTGAAGAGAAGAACGTAGTGATTACATTCTTAGTCCCATATGCTAATGTTTTGAACTATTTATGTGGATTATTGGATTGGTATGATGTGATGGCCTATGGGCCTTGTGAATGCATGTTAGTGACAATTCATATGATGAGTGAAGTGGAATGGCTATCATTAAAGAGTTCATGTCTTACTTACATGACCGAATGATATGGATGTGCGAAAATCCATCGGTATGATGTAATGATTGGATGCCATTGTTTTTGTAATGGTTTGTTTCTCCTCTTGCATTATCTAATTTAGATTTATTGTAATATGGAGACCTTGATTATTGGGCCCACGGTCGGGATGACCCTTGGGTGTTACTCAAGATTGAGTAATGTGAATTGATTATGTGGATGGATACGCCTGATGGGCATGATCGAGTGAGGACCAAAGATGTCCAATAGGCCCTGACGTGATATCGTCTTTGATTAGAAATGTTTGGTGTCTTGAACTGGGATGAATGCCACAGAGGGAGGTTCACAAAGATGATGCCCTTGGACAATCCTGTTTAGATGGTGTGTCCCGGATAAAAATTAAAGCGGGGCATCAATTCCGGAGGATCGTAATTCCCTTAAAACTGTGCTGTACAAACAGAATCGGCAAGGTATCCTTAGTCCGAAAGGGGCCATGACTCCACGAGTGAGATCCATGGTGTTACAGTCCGAATCTTACGTGCATCTCCAGAGTTCATAACAGAAACATTACATGCATATCATTTATGTTTGTGAATGATTATGATCGTGAATGGGAACTAGAATTCCCTATGCGTTTTCATGGAGCATCCTGCACTGAGTAGTTATGTAGGTCTGAGAGGACTGGTAAATATGATTGCTGAACATGTGAGATTGGACGAGAGAACTGCATCTAGTCGTAATTGTGGTGGATGATAGTGATGTAATGCTGAATGAATCGTAAACCATCGTATATTGTTTAGTTTAATTTATTCTCAACATGTAGTAGAGTATTGGGGATGATGTATCGGATTATCCAACACAAGTAAGTATTAGCTCTTGCCTCTTCATATCATATTTCTCTTAATACTTCTGCTGCACATATATTACTGGATCGTGTTTCTGGGTAGATGCCCAAGTATTGTGGATTTACTCGCGAGCTGTGTAGCTCACCCTTCGGGGATCTTTTCTTTTCAGGTTATGCTACGCACTATGTAGATATAAGGATGGATCGGGATAGGATGCTCCCACACACTTACTCATAAGATGGGCTGGGTAATGAATTTCACTTAATTCTGTTTACTTTAGCTCTCGCTTACTTACTTGATTACCACCTCCTGGTGAGAGGGTGAGAGTTATGTCGCTAGATTCTTGTAGTGACCCTCAGAAGGGTACACCCTAGAACTAGGTCATGACAGGCTATTCAGCCTGGGGCTAAAATAAAAAAGAATAGAGGGTCGACTACCTTACGGCTCGCCGCCCTTGAAAACATCTGCTTGGGCAGTAGCCTAAAGCATGCCTGGGGTTTTTGCTTGGCTATTCGGCTAGCCGTATGGCAGCCAAATTGCCCAGATGGGAAATGGCTGACCAAATGCCTAGCCATTTAGTTCGCTGACCTGCCCAAAAGCCATCGGGTGCCCCAAACGGCTATCCTTTTGGTTTGCCGATGCTCAGGACAAGTCCAGAACATCATAATTTTGATATTTAGGTTTTCTTTAGCAATTAGTTTATCAAAACACACACCATGAAATCCAATTATAAACAAAATCCAATATTTACATCATGTCTTAGCCACTTAACTCAATTTGTGTAGTGACCCTAACCCCACTCATTAATTGAATGATTAAATCCAATTGAATCATCTAATTGGACCTTAGGAATAAAGTGTAAGAGTATTACCTGGATGGGGTTATTTTACAATTTAAGATAAATAGTGGCTAACTTATGTAATTTAATGTATTTTAGGAGATTTGGACTTCGGCCTAAAGAATGAACTAGACTGGGCCTTGGGCTGGTCGTGTGGCCCATGTTGTAGTGGTATGGACTCTTTAGTCAATTCAACTCGTTTCAATTCAACAATTGTGTGAGAGAGGGAAAGTTCCCACTAACACACCCTCCTTCCTAATAGAAGCATGTGTGGGATAACTGCCAATTGGAGGTGCACGACCAAAGGAGAAAGGAGGAAAATTGAATTATTTTTGTTGGTTTTTGCTGAAGATGAAAGAAGGAAGAAAAGAAGAAAAAGGAGAAGAAGGAAGAAATGCTAAGGAAGGAGAAGGCTAGACGAAGTGTGATCATCCTTTCTTGATATTTTTGCAGAAAAGCTTGGAAAAGAGGTAGAGGTTTTTTGGAGTTCTTATGCTAGTTGTTTTGATATGATTATTTATCCTTGTCATGATTTAATCGTTAGTGTGAAGGTGTGAAAGTTATTGTCTTGAATCATGAAAAATTAGGTTGAATTCCACATATAAATCCTTGTTGAATCATAGGATTTGTTTCTATTATGATAATTAATTATTTGATGTGATAATCCATGTTTGGGAATGCTTAAAAGTGTGAAAAAATGATGGTAAAAGTTTGGGCATGAAGCCCTATGAAAATAGCGCAAATCTGTGCAAATGTAGGCTCTCGGCAAGTAGCTCGGTAGCTACCAAGCCAATCTGCCGAGAAGCCCCAACTCTCGGACTGATCTACCGGAGCTCGGCTGGGTCAGCTACTGAGAAGCTCTCGGCAAATAGCTCGGTACTACCATGGTATCTACCGAGCACCAATTGAACTCAAATTTTGACGGTGACTTGGTTTAAGGGTTACTAACATGTGTGTGGTGTTGGATTTTCTGCAAAACCAATATACAAGATTTGGTGCTATAAAATGTGTTGTTTACTTTAGTTTCCGATAAGATGTGACTAGGTATGGTATCCTATGAAGTTGGAAATGGTCCCATGAGTGGCATAACATGTTAGAAAGCATGATATGTGATATTAGTATGAATGAATGTCCAAGCATGTGAGTTAATGGAAAATATGTTATGTGTGGGTTCCATGTGAGCCTATGAACTGTGATATGTGATATAATTGAGATGAAAAACATGAACTGTGAAGTATATGATAAATTGTGGTGAGTGGTGCTAGATGCATTCACTGTGTGTTGAGAGTGACTCTATATGAGTTTATTGGTTGATTGTGTGGGGGTGGCTCTTCTACCATGGGAATTATACCCAAAAGGGAAATAAGGTGCTTTTTCTACCTAGGGTTTCCCCTAAAAGAGAAAGGATTGTTGCTTTTCTACTGAGGGAAGTTTCCCCGAAAGAAAAGAAGGTGGTTTTTCTACCTAAGATTTTCCCCTAAAAAAGAAAGGATGGTGGCATTATCTACCTTGGGTCAGAACTCCCTAAACAAAATGGATTGAACACATTCCTGGGATAGATTTTCCTAGAGGAGATGTGAGATTGAATTCTCAGTTAGGCTTGTCCTAACACCCCTTGATTGCTTTGCATCATTTCATGTCATCATTCGCATTGCATCATATTTCATTGTGCTCTTGATTGTGTGTGCTCATCATCCATGTGTTCATATCATCAATCTGCATGTACTGCAATGCAATGATTGTTATGTGATTGTGGTGTATTATGTGATTGTGATGTATTCTGTGTTGTGTGACTAAGTGTTAACTTTTGTGTGATGTGTAATTACTATGTGAACTGTTCATTAATGTGTAAATGTGATTGCTTGTGTTGTTAATGGTATGATGATCGACAAAAGTGAACTAACATTATTGAGAAGGTGCCATTGGAGTTGGTAGCCTTGGATATGGGTATGTAGCATGATAGAGTGTTGTAGTTACTTTAGAATTTTCCTACTAGGCTTCAAGCTCACCCCTTATGTTGAAACAGGTGAGCCACTGAAGTAGGATGGAGTTGGAAGGGTGGTTCTTAGCTAGAAAGAATCTCAAGATTCTATAGACTAGTACTTTGAACTCAGTTTAATGCTTTGTTTTGACCCCAAGTGGGCAGGATGGTTGTAATTTCTTATTACATGGTTTGATTTTTATGTTGTTGGTTCTTGTTATGGATTAATGCTATCAGACTTCTGCTGTTGTTTGTATGCTCTGTTGTATCTCGGGTTATTTGTTGGTTTGGCCGCATCCGTGGTTTTGGATCCGAAGGTCCTTCCTTTGACAATTCTTGACATCATATATCTCGAATTTGGGGCGTGACAGATTGGTATCAAAGCACTAGGTTTAAGTCATATAATTAGTGGCTCTACAGTTTAGCGAAATCCTAGGACGAGAACATAGAAACATGTTAACCTAGGATCCATATCTTTGATTGTGTGAAGTGTGTTGTCTTACAAATTATAATATGATACATGATTGTTGGTGTCATAAGCATATATGTACAAATTATAATATGATACATGATGTTGGTGTCATATGCATATATGTCTAATATGTGAATGTATATATATGTAATTATACTAACTTATTGTGTCATACTCAGAGACTTCTCACGTGTGTGTAGATGGCTGGAGAAGGATCATCCGGAGGGGATGTCGAATCCTCAATTGACTAGGATATATCAGGTGTTGGGAGACATGGCCACTTCTCTTCAGAGTGAGTAAGAGATGAGCCAATCTGAACTGGTTCCTAGGACTAGAAGAGGAGGAATATCCTGGCTGGAAAAGTTTAAGAAGTTGACACCTCCATCTTTTGATGGTAGGGGAGAAACGATGTGGGCTCAAGACTGGATGCAGGAACTGGAGAAGGTGTTCAGGGATATGGATTGCCGGACATATCAGAAGGTTCGTCTGGCTGCATTTATGCTGAAGGGATAAGCCTACCATTGGTGGGAGATGGTCGAGAGGGCTCAGGGAGAAGTAAATGACTAGGAGGAATTTAGGAGACAGTTCTACGAGACCTACTTCCCTATGTAAGGACCTGAATCCACTAAAGGAATGCCCAGATTTACTGATTTAATTTTATTAGATTTATTTATAATTTTGTGGAATTTGGTTAATGTGTGTATATGTGTGTGTTTGTGTGTGTGTGTGTGTGTGTGTGCGTGTGTGTGTGTGTGTTTGTGTGTGTGTGTATGAATTAACTATAAGGGGTACTGTGTTAAGAGTATATGAATTTTGGGGTTGATTTGATATATGGGAAAACAAGGGAGCTGGTTGAATAATTAGATTCAAACAAAATTGGCTGGCGCGCGATCAGCGTATGTGTTGATCGTGCATGAACAAAAATGGTAGGATTGGGTTGAGAGAATGGAAGGAGGTATTAGGGTTTTTGGGTTACTATCCTCATCTCATTCTCCTTTTAATTCTAGATCTAAGATATGGGAACTGGGAGAGAGGCTGAGAAGAGACAAGAAGAGAAGAGGAATCAGTTCAAGGTTTGATTGTGTGCTACGAAAGATTCGTATTCGCAGGCGCCGACTTAGAGAGAGGAGCGGCTGAAAACTCGCATCACTCGACAAAGACAATCAGGTAAGTTGCATAGATGGTGCAGTTTTCTTATGATTATTGGATGGATTTTTATTGTGCTCTGTTTTTTATGATTCATGTGATTTCTATTATAATAAGGTTTAGATTGGATTAAAAATGAGTTTTTGGTGTTGATTTCGATGCTTGGAAGTAATTAGAATTTGTGGTGTTTGTTTATACATGTTTTAGACTTGAATGGAACTCACAGACCAGAGACTTGAAACCCAGAAATTTCCTAGAAGAAACTCAGAAACACGGCGCTGTCGACAGGGTTCAGTCCACCGACCACCCTACCGACAGAGAGCACTTTTAGGCAAAATCAGCTATTCAGCAGTCATCAGTTTACCGACGACCCAACCGAACAGCCACGAAATCACAGAGGATCGGTAGGGTTGCTCAGCCCACCGACCACCCTACCGACAGAGATCTAATTCATGACCAAATCTGCTATTCGGCAGGGTTCGGTCCACCGACCACCCTACCGACGAATGTAAAACTTGCACAGTGCTGAGATATTTTGTGAAATCCTCGGCTAGATGGTGAAGGGCTTCGGCCATGGATTGAAATTGAGTTCCAGAAGTTAGTTTTGACCTAAAGGAAGCTAGCCTACCTGCGGGTAGTCAAACCAAGCTTTCCGAAGTGTTATGTGACCATCATTCCACCCTAGGACAGATGAGAATGTGACTTGGAATTGGATAGGATTACTATTTGTATGATTTTGTGGAGTGATAATATCACGACACAAACTTAAAGGAAATTCACGTGGGAATCCCTTAGGTTCAAACCGCGATTCTCACCCTATATCCCTATGGGAGTGGAAAGTAATATAGGGCCAAACCATATGAATCAATTAAACTTTAAAGGAATATACTTTACTGAAATTAATCAAAATATAACTATTTTATTATATTAAAAACATCTAATGCAATAGCAGCGGAAAGGAAAATAAATACATCATATTTCCAAGTTTAAATCAAATCCTTAAACATATAAATCATATCTATAATGACCTAAACTCCCTAACCGTATTTCGCCCATTTATTAATATTTTTATTTGATTTAATTTATATGTTCATGTGTATATTTTTATGTGTTTATTTAGACGTAGGAGTTAATTGTAATAAGTTATTTGAGTATAGGGGTCCTTATGTAAATAA